>PVHP010002011.1:0-27985 GCA_004024765.1 Zapus hudsonius | reverse complement strand
TATCATGGAATGAATACTACCTATTGCTGCATTACAAATCCACTGTTCATTAAAATGGGAACAACAGACAAACTACCAGAAATCACTTAGGTTCTGTAGAAATAGAATCAATAGATTCGGCTGAATATAATGAGCTCAAATGCACTGGAAAAATAGCATTGGGCAAAATCCAGATGCGATATATATTTCATGTAATTATTCTTATAATTTTATATTTAATAGTATGCAATGAAGCCTATTGTTTCCATTTAACATAAGGTTGTAAAATATCTGGCTCATAAAAGCACTAGGTGGAAATGAGAGGAAGGGAAAATAAGCCCTTTGTATTATTTTAAGAGCATCCTATTGTATTTACCCTTGGTTATGAATCTGTCCGCTGAACTCATTCCTGTGTCATTTAAAAATTTTCTATGATCTCAAATGCCTCTCTTTAAACTTTCCATCATGTTTGAGAACAAATTGAGATGCTGGTTAATTTGTTTTGTGTTTGGGGAGTAAAGAACATGAAAATTAAAAGTGGGCTCAGCACCTGTGAAGAATACTAAAATGTAGATTTTTTTAATGGCAATATTATGAGAAAAAAATTGTACTTCTCTGCTGGCTGTTCATTTTTCTAAAGCAGCTCTCTTTGCCTGCTTCAAATCCCAGTGTAAACCCTGAGATCGCTGAGCTACACACTCTGCAGTTATGGCCTTTAAATGGCAATGCATTCATTCAGAAAGCAGTTAAAAAGCAGCAAAACAACAATAAAAATATTAAATATCGATTGGAAATGTATTCTTTGCAAAAGCTTTTCAAAACTGAAGTTCCGTCTACCTTATTCAGGTAGCTGGTACTTTGGCTAGCAGAAGGCTATTTTATTAAATATATGTCTAATCATTTTCTATGCTTTGTAATTTCATGTGAAATGTTGATCTCCTGTGTTCACAAGCTCATGCTAACCCTATAGTCAGGAATCTCGGAGAAAAACAGTCAAAAGGGAGGATAAGGTTAGAGGTAAAAGACCATAAAGAATATAGCAACCCGATAGCATGGGATGGATTCTGTGAGTCACACTATGTATGAGGAATGTGTCTATGCTTTATCAACTGCACACTGTTCCCTAAAACTGTGTGTTTCTTAATGTCTCTAAGTGGTGTCTTTATGTCAAAATACATATAATACTAACATCTGTGCCACATGATTTTAAGATTAATCATTCTCTGAAGAGCATTGCAGTGTCTGAATCTCTGTTAGCACTCATCAAATATTAACTCTTATTGGCAGTACAATACTGTATTCATATCCAATGGTTATTATACACCATCACAAATCCAGAGGCGTAAACAATTCAAATTTACTATCTTACATTGTTAGAGGTCAAAAGTCAAGAATGAGTGTGAAAGGGCTAAATGGAAATGTTGGTTTTGTGTGTTCCATTTGGAGGTCTGAGGTGAGAATCTATCCTTGCTTTTTTCAATGTTTGGAACTAGCTGCCCTCCTACAACCTAGGAGACCTCATTTTTATCTCTGCTTCCATCATCACCTTATTCTTTCCATCTCCTGGTCTCCATTTCACAAGGACAATTAAGATAACCTGAGTAATTCAGGATAATAACCCCTTCTCACCATCCTTAATTTAATCATACCAAAGCACCCTTTACCAGGAAAGATGGTGTATTCATAGGCTAAGGAAATTCAAACACTGACATCTTCAAGAGTCTTACTAAACTGAGTATAAATGCCAACAATACCTTAAATCCTTGAAATTCAAACCTTTAGAAATTCATAAATCTTTTAATTCCCAATAGTCTTTGTTCTCTGCCAAAATACCTAATTGGAGGGTTTTTTTTTTCTTATTTTTGGATTTTTGGTTAATTGAATTTAGCAAACACTCGGTAAAGTTGGGGGTATTGGCATGCAAAATCTGAGACAGCTCCTGAAATTTGTGTTTCCCAATTTTCAGACTTTCATTTCAGAGTTACGATTTGTGTGAGAGGCTTGCTGCTTCTTCCTGCCTGCGTCCTGGGAGCTTATGAAAGGTTGCATTGCATGAAAAAGGAACTAAATTTTATTTAAGAAAGCTGAATACAAATTTAATAGATGTAACAACGAAAATATTATTTTTAAAATATTTTTTTATTTATTTGCAAACAGAGATTGAGAAGGAGACAGGAGGGGAGGAGAAGAGAGGGGAGGGGAGGAGAGGGGAGTGGAGGAGAGGGGAGGAGTGGAGAGGAGAGGAGAGGCTATTGCCTCTAGCACTGTAAACAAACTCTAGATACACACATTGCTTGTGCATCTGGCTTTAAGTGGGTACTGGGGAATGGAAACCTAATCATTTGGCTTTGCAAGCAAGTGTTTTAGCCACAGAGCCATCTCTCCAGCCCAAGATTTCTTTCTTAGAATGAAAGAATCTTCACAAAAACAAATATAAAGGCAACTACTGAGCATGGAATCATGAAACAATAGTGCATATGTCCTCTGTTACCAGGGGTGAGGAGGTTGCCAGTTGGTTAGAGTATTTGTCTTTACCACCTCTTAATTTGGCATACTCACAAATATTTTTCTCCCCTTCATTACCTGTGATGGTTAATTAATTTGTCAGCTTGACCAGAAAATTCTCTTTCTAACTTTATTTAAGTTGATAGGCAAATCTTTCTGCCTCATGAGTTAGGACAAGAATATTAATTTAAATGAGCACTATTACATCACCTGAAAAGAAATGCCAGTGTGGTCTGAAGACATAAACATTTGGGGACAGCTTGCTCTCACTTTTCAACATTGATATCATTGTTGGTTTTGGGAACTGAAACATTGATCCAGGAATATATTCATCCCATTGATAAACACTTTTTTTTTGTTTTTCAATACTTGGGATCAAACACAGAGTCACGCACATACTAGCATACTAGGAACCACTCTAAGCAAACCCTGAGCTGAGGGTGTGAAGTGGTGTGTTCTCATACAAGCTGGTCATTCATAAATTCTTAGATAATGCAATATACACAGTCTCTCCATGTTCAGTAACTCCAGGATGTCCTTAATTCTAATTGAGATCATTTATATTTGTAAAATCTTAGGATGACATCCTGATTAAAATATAGGCTCAGATTTGCTGATATTTGCATTAATAAATGCATGCTTATAACATGCTACTTGATGTTCTGAGAGTTTCACAATGTGAAATATTTTAAGCTCTCACGATTCTGTTAGAAAGGTATTGCTATTATGTTCATGTCACAAATGAGAAAACCAAGGAACAGTCATTTATGGAACATACCTCAGGTCACTGAACAGGGAATTGAGACCTGGACATCTAGCAAAACTCTTAACATTTTTATACCACACTTAAGAATATTTTCAGCATCTACAAACACACAAATGTGAAATTATGATCATTTAAGATTACAAAAAAAGACTCAATATAATAGTGACATCAATTTACTATCACCAATACATAAAGCCTCACATTCTTATTTTAGCACTAGCTGAGGACTTGCTTTTGTTTCTATAAATATCTTCTCTCCTGTTAAATTGCCCATTACTTCATCCACCAAATTATTGCAGTTTTTATTGCTTGCATGGGTGAAATGATTAAAGTTATATGCTAAATGGTAACCATTGAGAACAGAAGTTTGTTGACTCCAACATAAGTAGACATCGCTAATCCAGTTCAATTATCTTTCTTATCATTCACTGAACTGAAACCTTCTGGCGAACAGAGATAACTTTTGAGGATCAAATAAATAAATGAGCTAGCGGAATGAAAATGAACAGTAATACTATCTTATTAAAATAAAGAAACAACAGCTGTTGTTGCATGGATACTGGATTTTCACAGCTAGGAGAGGAAGTGAAAATGAGAATCTGAGCCTTGAGGAATCTTGTTTCTTTAAATTTCATTATTCCCAAAATGTCATGTCTGTTTGTCCAGGGACCTTGCAGAAAATATGCATTTATCACTCAAATAAGCATGGAACACATGGTCAAATTTATAGAAGTGAGAAACCCTTATGATTTATGGACAGAGGATTTTTACAAACTGTCTTAACTGTCATTCACTCAAAAACAAATGGTTACATCATTCCTCTGTGTACAACTAATGGATGCACAAATTCTTAAGAGTAAATGGTATTCATTGTGGACCAGCATTGAGAAGGTTTTCTAATGTCATCTTTTTCTAATGTCCCTTTTCTGTGCAATGTTTCTGGTTTGTATTGTCTCTTAATTAATGTAGTTTCCTGTCTATCATATCACTTCTATCAGTGGTATGACAATTCCTCTGCTTGAATCAGATGTTAAATCAGATATCTCCTCCTAAATAGCCTTAATATAGCATCTTAAATATTAGTTTTCTCAAAAACAAACTTTTAATACCTATAGCTATCTCATTATTACATTTTAAAAATATTTGATAACTATTTCATCACAACTGAATTTAAATCAATGGTAATATTTATTGTATTCGTTCTGCTCACCAATAGATACTACCTACACCAAAAGGAGGGTATAGAAACATGTTGACCCAGATTTACAACCTCTTATCTAATTGTTGGTTAGGATTAGACTTTGTATGTATCTGCCTATTTCTTTTTAGGCTGTACCTATCTTGGTCATTTGTACTCTCTTTCTCTCTGCAGTATACTTGCTAAGACAATGACTATCCTTAGCAAGGCAGCTTATCATCTTGGAATTTTAAGCTTAAGTATTAACAGATAAAATATTAAAGTCATGTAGTCATAAATTATCTGGATCTTTCAAAAATAAAAACTGACATTTTAACATTCACCTAGCAACTTATGCATTTTCTTGCTCAAACTTTACATAGCATTAGAGTAAGGAAAGGCATATTTATCACTTTTAGGGATCCTAAAATTGTGATATGCAGGTACAATGGCCAGGATCTTTGCAAGAATCAGCAACGTGTTGGTGTTACATGAAACAAATTATCATTTGGCTAAATTGTCACTTTGAGTGTGGCTCCGTTTATTAACTCTCAGGACCACAGCAGCTTGTCCCAGCAGATGTGGATGATGTTTCATGACTCTGTTATAACTCTCACAGGGAGTCATCAGCACATCTCACCCTGACTTTTGGAGCTGACCTTGGCTGAATCAGGTACAGCTTTGACCTAAGCAGACATAGATGAGATAGGGATTAGGTTATGAAGGGGTGAGAGTCTTTTAGTTTCTGTTAAGGCTCACTTCATACAGGCTTTCCAGGCATGGGGGGTGAAATGATTTTTGTTCCAGGATAGTAATTCCTGTCATTAACTGGCTGCAGCTTTCATCTGCAAAGGGAGTAAACATATATGTGAGCTATAAAGTGAGTGGGTGAGGCACTAACCTTTGTGTTGTTAGTGTTTGACATTAACAGAAGCAATTACATTAGCCACTTGCAAGTCCTGTCTCTTAACAAACTTGAAAGGGCATTAAACTCCACAAAGAATAAAACACTGAGTCCTGCCAATAGCTAATAACTTGGACTTACGTAGCTCACTGGTGGTCTTGAGATGAACCTCCTACAATGTAGTTTCAGAAGGACTCTGATTTGGTCATGAATAGGCTCTGGAAGATTTCCAGGGTTTAGGCTGAAGTTAGATTGACCCACAAAAGGATGGTTGATAGAATAGTCGATAAATTATGGCATACAAAGAAGAGTTAAGTAGTTTATTGGAAATGGTTTTAACTTGAATTTTGAGGACCATTGTCACAAGTTAAAACCTTAATTAAAAAAATCACCATCCTTCACTTTATAGGTAGGATTTATAGATAGATGCACTATGGGAGCAATTGACAGGGAGGCTACTAAAAATAGAATCTAGGTAATCCAGAATTGTGTATATGTGTTAACCTACACTGATCTCACTCTCCGATGGAGATTGTGTTTTTATTTTTCAGGATGCAGCGAGAGAGCTGTGGCCCATCTAACCCTACTATCGACCAGACCATAAGCAGATAGCTGAGATGCTGGCAAGAGATAAGCCACCACAGTCATATTGTGGAGGATCCATAGGGAACCCCTCAGAGAATGATGGGATGAACAAGGGACCCACAGCCACAGCCATTCAATCAACACAGGATAAGCCAGGGTGACAGAAACCAACAATTTTTGACACAAAGACCCCTAATCTCACAACATTAATGCAGCCTAAATACTCACCTACCACGACTCAGGGAACTGAGTGGAAGAAAGATTGTGAGAGCCATGGTGGGGGAGACTATCCAGAGGCATGGCACCCCTCAGTAACACCACACTTGTGCCAGGAGAACCGGCCTGAGTACTAGGCTATCCATGGTCCTCTGCCACAAGGACTGATTCAGACGACCCACAGAGGAGGAGGATATCCAGTTGATTGGGGATGGGGAGGGAGGCATTGGGGAATTGGGGATAACAACTCATTGTTTGCCCACTAAATAATGTAACTCATTATGGACAATAAAAAAAAATTTAAACAAATAAAAAAAGACAGATTAAATGTGGAGCATTCAATATATTATGTGACAATGACTCAGGAAATAGTTCTACTTTTGAAAACAACAGAGAAGAGTTTTTTTCAAAGAATCCAGAAGCCTGTAGACATAACTAACAGTTACCCTTAAGGTCATTGCCACTAAGTCAGAATGTTATACAAGTGAAGGAGGGCTATGCTTATAGCAAATGCTCTTCCCCAGAGATGCTAAAGTTTCTCAGCCTTCACTTAAGTGACTTCCCTAGGAGAATTCAACTGCAAAACCGTGTTCTTGTGACTGCCCACAGGAATCCTGAAACAACTGCAGTCAGGGAACCATCCTGTGAAGACGGGGAGAGCCGCATGAAGCCATTATATGTCATTTGCACACATCATAAAATATCCTGAGAATCACATGGTTTATTTCAAATGACGTTCACTGTGGTCATTAGAAACTTACATGTACATTACACTGTACATTTACCCAACAGAGTATTGGAGCATCTATTATTTAGCAGGCCCTTAGTGTTGGGTACATAAAGAGGAAGAAAAGCATAAATGTTACGGGCCTTAATCCTTAAGAAGGAGGAATGGAAAAGAAAGAAGATCAATAGATGAGTACCTGGTAAGAGAAGAAGTAATAAGGGGAGTAAAAAAATATTCAGTGCCTCCCAAGGGAAGGATTAGAAATCAAAGATTAAGGAACAAGTCTTATCCATTACTGATGAGAATTGAACTGTGCCTTTAATTTTAGATGTCAATTAATGGGTTTCAGAATTGCCTGTAGTTGTGAGGGAGTTTCCAGAGAGGACTGCCACATGAGTCCCTGAACCCCACAGAAGGTCCACCCTCAAAGCAGGCAGGCATTAGCCAATAGTCTAGGAGCCTGGGTAAGTGGGAAAGGCAGAGGACAAAGGAATCTGCTGTCTCCTTCTGGAGATGTCTGTTCCTACCCTTGCTGCCTGTGGATATCAGCACTTCAAATCTGCAGACTTACGCACTTCAGGACTGTCACCAGTGAACTGCTGTTCTCAGGCCTTCAGCCTCAAGCTGGAAGTCATCTCATTTCCCTCCCTGATTCCGAGTTCTTCAAATGTGGGTCTAAACTATGCACTTGGCTTCCCATGGTATCTTTTGCAAATGGTCTGACCATGGATTTCTAGGCTTCTAAAGTGGCATGATCCAACTCTACTCATCTCTCTAATTATCTCTCATCTCTCCATCCACCCATCTATAATCTATTTCACTGTCTATCTATCCATCCTTCCAATTGATTCTGTGTCTCTGAAGAACCCTGAACCCTGAGATTCAAAGGGAAGTTCAGGGGAAGAACATTTGCTATAAGGAAAAGACAATTAAAACAAAGAAAGAAATAAGAAAAAAAAACAAAAAACAAGGAAATCTACAGAGCCTAATATTGGCCCTGACGTTATGCCTCTTATTCAGGAACCAGAAAAGTCTGAATGTTTGACAGAAGTAAAAGTTAGTATTAGAGTCAATTAAATGCCAGCAACATTCTTCTTCCTGACATGGGGCAGAAAAGCAGCCAGTAGGGGATGCATAGGAGACTATCCTAACTTGTCAGAGCTCCTGGGAAGAAAACAGGAGGAGTTAAATATATCTAAAACCAGACCATAGTGTAGCCACAGATAAAGACACAATTTTCTATGAAACCACAATAAGTTGCTCCATTTCTAAAAACATCTACAGCAAAAAGTAAAAAACACAAATAAAATAAAAAGCGGCTAACTAAGTCTAGATGTTCAGTTAACTTCCATTCAAGCTTTTAGCTGCAGCTGAGGTGAGAGTTGCTGCTTTTGTGAATAAAACAGATGTGAGAATAAGGAGCACCGCTCAGAATCCAAGGGAAAATTGATAAGGTTTCAAATAGGGAAAACAGACAAAGAAGGAAGTCAGGCTGGTGCCAGTCATGTCTACAATGAACTCATGTGTCTGGAGTGCCATCTTCAGAGATAGACATCAGGTAGCTTGGGAGACACAACACAGGCAGAACTAATACATGGGACAATTAGCCACAACTGGGCTAGATTAGTTGACATTCTGGCAAGAGACCAGTCTGGTATTTATTGTTCTATTATTTTTTATTGTTGTAGTTACTCTCCGTAATCGAAGTCCAACTGTTCTGTGCTCAAAGGATGATACTCTCTAATGGAAACTGCTATCCATGCTGGAGTTTCCTGTGTTGAAAGTATGTCTGTGAGAAATCTATGAGCAGTATTCATTTTTTTTGTATTTCTAATGACAAACTATGAGTCAAAGTATTTGGAATTCAGAAGTCCCAAATGAACCAAACTTCTTGTGGAAAATGGTTCAAGCTACAAGTGTTAGTTTGAGCTCCTCTCAGCATTTGGCCAAGACCCAAACTGTCAGGCACTATACAAATGAAAAAATTTGAAAGGTAAAAGAAAAAAATGAAATTTAGTTTATTTTGAATTTAACATAAATTTCTTTTTTATTAACCATAATTAGGTACACTTAATAGGGAATAATGTGTTGATGTCTCCACTTCCCCTGTTTCCCTCTTCCCTGTCCCCAGTCAGTTGGATATCCTCCTCCCTGGGCAGTCTGCATCAGTCCATGGGGTAGGGGGTTGTGAATAGCTTAGGAGTCAACCCGGTTCCAACCCCTTGCATGTTTTTACTGAGGGGAGCCATGTCTCTGGATATTCTCCCCCACCATGTCTCTTACAATCTTTCTGCCCCCTCTTCCGCTCAGTTCCCTGAGTCATGGTGGGTGAGAGTTAAAGCTGCTGGTCTAGTTTTGTTGCCTTTTACTATCCTTGCAGATAAGCTCCCCTTCAACATTGCTCTCGACCTTTCCTAATTACATACTAGAAGTTTCAAACACTATGCCCAAGGTATTGTCTTGAAGCATCTTAAAATTCCTGCATAACAGTTTCGGGTGCATAGTAGATGTTTAATGTTGTTAGAATGAAACTCTGTTTCATCTCTGTAACTTTAATGAAATGTACACAGTCTCTCAACTGATCTCCTATTTAGCAGTATTGAAGAGCTTAAAACCTCACCTACAGATACAGGTCAACACTTGAGCTTCATATGTTTGTTTAATACAACAAAACAAAGGCAATCTACACTGATGCCCAGAGACTGCTCTTTCCATGTTTCATTCATCCAGTCGTTTCTGCAGAAATTGAGGCACCAGATCCATGACCATCCATCTTTCTGACAATTACTCTTAAAAGAAATCACCCTTCTTCGAACACCTGTGCAAGTATTTTAAGTTCCAAATATCTATCCATATCATTTTAATTGGTCATTTCCTTTTAACTTGCATACATTGGGATTACTTTTGTATTGATTACTAATATTTTAGCTGTGCATACTTATAGGGTAACTTATAATAATTCAATACATTAATGAGTGTATGACTACAAAATACCCAGACTAATCAAGATACTTTATAACAACAAAATTCATCCAGTTAAAATATAGTAAATGATATGAATGAAGAACTCTCCAAGCGAGAAATTCAATTTGAAGAAATTTATAAAGCAGGACATCTCTTTTAAAGTATGGTCAGCTGCATGCTTCCTCTGATGTGCTGTTCTTTGTCTGCTGGATGTACTTAGCTCCCAGTGAGCACTCTTCCTTTGGGCTTGAGCAGTGGTCTACCGTTTGTGAGATCAGGGGAACCTATGAACCACCACAAAAGCTCAGCTTCCATACTGCCATACAGGGAAGAGAGCCTGCTGCCCTCAAAGAGTTAACTTGCTTCTCTCTGCTCTGCTGGGACATCTGCTTCATTTCCAGAGTAACTGCAACACAGAGGAAGATTTGCTCCAGAGTTAAGGATGTTGCAAGATAGATCATCTCTTCACACATTTGTGAAGTGCAGGAAACACAGTTTGTCAAATTGTGTTCATTTGTGAGAAAGCAGTCCTGGAGTTAAGACCTCCTTCCAACGTTACCATTCTGTCATTTCTGAGACTTAAGGATGGCTGCTTTCAAGCCCAGGTACTGTCACTCCCATGTGATGTTGCACCAGCCACTGGCGATAAATCACACGTGTGACAGCTTGAGTTGCATTTACTCACAGATAATACACACTTTACCATTCATGTCATGCTGTAGAACTCACCTGATTTGAAGTAGGTCACGAGGAAGTGTTAGCATCCTAAAACTCTATGTGTTATGTGCCTTTGCCTCCTGTCAGGAAATCTTGTTATTTTTAGCACCTAGAAAACTTTGGGGATGAGGTCATGTAGTCCCTTCATTTTAGAGATGGAGAGCCTGAGACCTGCGAAGGTTAATTGATTTTCCCTAAATCTCAAAGCTAGTTAGTAGTAGTACCAATACCAGAATCATCGTTATCCTGTCACAAAAGCTCTCTCCACAGTACCAGGCTGCCTCCACCTCGGATGACAACTACCAACTTCTGAAGGGCATTATTAAAAGATTATCTTTCTTACCCTTAGTGACTGGGTCAGCAATAAGATCATCATTTTTTTTTTAATCTCACCCAGGGCTCTCTATATATCTAGACTGTCATCTGCCAGACTTAATCTGCCAAAAATTTCAGACGGAAGTAATAAGCACATGCAATATTCACAGAATCAAACACTGAAAGCCATTTGCTGGGCAGTCCAATATACAACCATTTTTTGTGTGTGTGATTAAAAAGCATTTTTTTTTTCCTTTTCTCCCTTACGCTTCTATGAAGCCTGCACTGGTCAGAAACTGCACAGCTCACTCTTGGAAGTGCCTAGACTCTGACATCTGCATAAATGCCAAATGAATCTGCCATATGATAATGAAAACAAAATGAATTAATAATGGTTTGCGAATCATGAATACAATTTACAGTTCCTCAGACAAAACAGGGTCGTTTTTCGCATGCACCTGCATAAACCACCTCTCTAGTTCGCTAAGCCTGTCTGTCCTCTGGCACACCACCGCCATCTACTGTCGGCAGCCAGGATGGAAGCCTATTTAAAGCTTGTGTCCAAAGCTTGCTGGGCCAACGTCTGCATTTTCTTACCAAACACATAGGCATTTATTTGTTGGTGGTTTAGAAGCCTTTTGCTCTTCAAGAGTGAGTTTTCCTCTTTCTTTCTGCTAATTTTGTTACAAATAACTGAAAACTACTCCGGGGCAACACACATGACTCTTCTATCATACCATGCAATCTAAAATGGTGTAATCCCATCTTTAATTCAAAGCAGTACTCTCTTAAATAAATAAATATATATATGTATATATACATTTTTTTGTATCTTGCTGCTTTTAACTACAACATTTTACTAAAATCTGCCAGCTTGTCAAACAGACGTAGAAGGCTTTCCATACATGTTTTCCCCCTCTCACTCAATACATCATTTCTAAATCTTCAGACCCCTTCATAGAATTGAAGGACCATACAGTGGGCATTCACTCACCCTCACTCACTCCCAGCATTGATTCTTTTCTTCATGTGCCTGAACTGCTGCATTGGAGATGGAGAATACTAAGAAAGATTTGGAGATATGGCTGACCTCTCTGTTTAGGGAGAGGAGAATGAGTTAGAAGGGAGGTTGGTTAGCAAGCTGTGTACAAATCCAGATCTGAGACAAACACATCTTCACCTGGCCCAGGGTAGGAAAGGAGGTGAAGAGTGGATGAATTTTGAATATTTTTGGAAGGGTTAATGAGCATTGCCAATGAGATAAGAGAGAAAGAGAAGACTCGGAGATGCTATCCTGATCTTTGTCCTGAATAACTGATTTGGAGAAGAAGCCAGGAGCTCTGCTTTAGAGATTTGAAATTTCAAATTTCTACTGGCACTTCACAATGAACTGTGTTGTGTAGTGTGTGTGTGTGTGTGTGTGTGTGTGTGTGTGTGTGTGTGTGTGTGTGTTGGAGGAATCTGTCTTAAATGCTCATTTTCTTGAGGTAGATTACTATTACCCATAATATGCTGTCCAGGAGAGTTATAGATTAAGTGTTCTGGCATTACTGCCCTCAGGAGTAGAGATGTGACAAGTCTTTTTTTTTAAAATATATATTTATTGTCCATAATGAGTTACATTATTTAGTGGGCAAACCAGGCGTTGTTATCCCGAATTCCCCAATTCCCCCCTCCCCATCCCTGATCAGTGGTATATGTGACAGCAAAGGTTGAACAAAAGAATAAGGCATTTAGATGCTTTTATGTAAAATTCAGCTAAACAATGCAAACTCTGCCCAGTGCTAGAATTCCTCAGAAAGCACTGATAAGCTCTCTTCGAAACAAAATGTTCTGCTATCTCTGGGCTGCTTCTTATACTTTGCCTGCTCTGGTTTGGATACAAAAATGAAAATAAATGAAAGGAAAATGTGAAACAGTTTTTTGTGCAGTGTGAGAACTTGCTCACCCTCTCTTCTAAGCTTCCCTCCCCAACTTCAGCCTCTCTGACTCTATCATAATGTATAACTGCAAAGAGCCAGGCATTTCTTTGTCTCTAAGCCAGGCTAGTAACACTGTTTATTTTATAGATTATACCTTACACAATGATGTCATATTTATTTATTCATACAATTCCCTTGATGCACTATTTATCTGTATGTGGTGAGGGGTATGGGTCTGGTGTATGCAATAATGTATACAGATGTTTGGGTCCACAGAACATCAGATGTTCTCCTCTGTCATTCTCTAACGCTATTTCCTTGAGGCTGACTTGCACCGAGACTGGCTGACCAGGGAGCTCAGCAATTCTCCTGTCTCTGTGATTGCCCCTTCCACCAAAACCCCCACAGCAGCCGAGAGGTTACAGGCATGTGTGCACAAACCCAAGCTTTAAGTAGGTGCTAGGGATCAAACTCTGGTCTCCCTGCTTGCAGAGCAACTGCTTTTTCCTACTGAGCCATTTTCCCCAAACTCAAGTCATCTTCAAAAGTATTTACTAAGATTTAGGAAGAGGGAATGTTGTTGCCAAGTAACCAGCCTCCTCCACAGAAATGAGTGAACCGGTATCTAGCAGAAAAGAAAAAATAAAAATGCCGAAAGAAACTCTTCAAAATCAACATTCTGCACAGGGCAACCGTGTCCGGGTTTGAGTTTTCCTGATCAGATACATGTAGATCTGCATTTTAAAATCTAGGGCTGAGTTAGAAAAATGAGGAGAGTGGATAAGTATTACCATCTCCCCTTGAGTCATCATCTATTAACCCAAGATGTCCGCAGCAGTCTATTGGAAAAGCCTGACGATGCCTTTCATCAGTTCATTTACCTGATTTTCATAGAGCAGAGGAACTGCACTAGGTATTGTGATGTGGTTTGATAGAATGAAAGCATCGAGAAACAAGAACGTCAAGGCAGCTGGAATCAACTTTCATAACAAAATAAAAAAGTTTTAGGAGGCTGCTCATTATGAGAAGAAAAAATTTTTTAAATTGGATCATATTCTCCATGAACTGTTGGTTAAGTCATGGAAGATCCTAATCTTTCACTTTGCTCTTCACAGCCTCGTCTACCTTCCCTGGGTACTTCAGACAGACACTTTTAATTCTTGTTTTGAAACTCTCTTGTACCTGTCCATCAAACCTCCGCTCTACAGATCATACTGCAATTTTCATTTTTCCTTCTCTCCTCCTAGAAACAAAGGGAGTCTGTTCATCTGATTCTTCGCACTGAAATAGAGAACAGAGAGCTTAATAGCTTTAACAAAATCTTTTATTTTATATGTCAAAGTCATTCTATTCACACACTGCATTTCATGGCACTGATAAAATGTTATCCTATGCAGAAAATACTCCATCCGTTTCCCTATGATTTTTGAAATTTTTAATTTCAACTAGCCATGTTAAACTTCAGGCATACGCACTTATATAGGCACTCAACCGTGAAACCATGGGAGGCAGTACTCACTTGATGAAAACGTTTCTTCTTTATCATGTAATGTCTTCTTTAGGATTCAACCTCAGATACCAGGCTACAAATCAAATTTGCACACTCTCAGATGGCACTCTATGATACATGAGAAATGTTTCTAATTGACTTGAGGTTTTCATCCCATTTAATATAAAGTTTATTGCTATTTGTGATATTTCTGTGAAAAAAAGTTAAGGATTCCAGCAAGTTTTTGCAATACTTAAGTGTAAACATGTGATCATAAAATTTATGACCAAAATTGCTATTTATTCTGCTTTTATTCTTATTTTTATGTGTCTATATGTGTGCACCAGTGTGGAGATCAGAGGGGTTGTCTATGCTCCACCTTCCTTGAGACAGGATCTCTTGCCTCTGTGAATGAGTCTGTTCTGCAAGTGGCTTTTTACTTGGATACTCGGGAATTGAACCTGGGCTGACAGGCTTTGTAAGCAGGTGCCTTTAACCACTGAACCATCTCCCCACACCTTATTTATTCTTATATTAGTTACTTTCCTCATTGCTGCAAGCAAATACTTATCAAGAATCAGCTTAAGGAGGGAAGGATTTTTGTAACTTCATTTCAGAAGGTAGATCCTATCATGGTGGGAAGGTATGGGAGTCACAGCAGGAGGCCAACTGTGGCCACATAACATCCATAATCTGGAAGAGACAGTTAGGAGGAAGTAAGACCAGGCTATAAAACTGTGAGGTCTTCCCCAAGTGACTTTGTTCCTCTAGCAAAGCTCCACCATCTTAAGGCTTCACCACCTTCCCAAACAGCACCAACAACGGGGAACCAAGTTGTTCAAAAACGTTTTCCCTGGGGAGACAAAGACATCTTCTCCCCAGATAGGGCACAGACAACAGACCAAAGGATGATTACAACTAAACTGTTTTACTGGGGTTAGCTGCAGAGCAGGGTAAGGGGTTGCTTACAGAAGCAATAGATGGCTCCAACAGAGCTACATCATAAGAAATCCCCTACCACCCTGGATGATGACCTCTCTAGATCTGCTTTTACTCAAAGGCAACTGCATCAGCAAAAATCTCAGCCCACTGTTGAGACGTGTCTCTGGAGCATACTGCACCTCTTGCAGGCAGCTCTCTTGGTCAGAGGCTTGAGCACTCTGTGTGACTTACAGGCAGCTTCATCAGTCTCCAGCACACTGCACCCCTCACAGGCAAGGCTACCTGAGAGTCCCATCCTAGGCATCGGTTTCCCCTTAGGATGGGCCCCTGCCACCCTTTCCCAGACTTATTGACTTGCTGAGTCTGGGGAACTTTCTGCCCCTCCCACTAGGAATGTTTCCGTTTCTAATTACTGTGACCTTGGAGAGTGGTTCTGTGAGTTTTATTTGTCAGGTCTCCCAGGCTTGACTTCCTGAATCAGAGCCTCCTTCCTCTCTTCAATTCAGAGAATTTTGCTACACAAGTGTCCAAACACATGGATCTATGGGTAAAATTTTTCATTCAAACCACAATCATGCATATATATTGTATATAAATTGTGCTATATACACATATATCCTCATGTCTTTTTATAGTATTTTTTTCTTTTTCCCCTCTTTTTTAGATTTAACTTATGACAGAAAGAGAGACAGAGAATGTGTGTGTGTGTGTGTGTGTGTGTGTGTGTGTGTGTGTGTGTGTGTGCCAGGGTTTCTGCCATTGCAAAGGAACTCCAGATGCATGTGACACATTGTTCATCATGCTTTATGTGGGTACTGGGGATCAAACCTAGTCCAGGAGGCTTTGCAAAGCAATTGCCTTTAACTGCTAAGCCATCTTCCTAGCCCCCTGTTCATTTTTTTCTAACGAAGAATATAATTTACTTAATTCTTTAAATTACTTTTCCTAGCATCCTTTGTAATAATCCAGTGGCTCTATGACTACGTTCTGGGAAGTAGAATGTAAGACAAGTGTCATGTGAGCATCCAAGATTGGAACCTGAAGGAAAAGTGTCCTTGCTTCCTCACTCCGTTACCGTTTGCTGTGAATAAATCATCCTGAGCCAGTTTGAGCTCTGTAGATGAACTCACCCCTTAGAGGAGAAAAGAGAAGAACTCAGGAGGATCTTGAGCTCCTGGAGCACACTGTCTCATAAGTCTAACTTTCAATAAGAAGAAAATGAACTCTGCCTTGTTCAGGTGAGTTCCTCTGTTTTGAGTTTCAGTACCCATTATATTAATATTATATTCTAATTAATTAATGAATTGAACCAAATATATTCTAATGAATTCAATATCCCATTCTGTCCAAAATGGTTTGCCCATCCAATGTTTTTTCATAGGGGTTTATATTTTCAACTAGTCCAGGTAGATCTTGAATATGCTCAAAGAGCCAGTCCAAGTTTTCAAATGATGACTCTTTACGAATATAGACTGGCATGCAAGATAAAATACTGTAGAAACTAGGTCAAATCTGTCTAGTTAATGATCTGGAAAAATAACTTTAATAAATTTTATTTTACAATGTTCACAACATGTCATTGAACCAATTATAGTTTCATATATTTCTTATGTGTAAGACTATATATTTATTTTTATATTTGAAGAGGGGCAGAGAGTTGAATTAGAGTAGATGTTGTTTTATAATAAAAGTCGAATAATTCTAGAACCCTTTGCTTCATATATAGCCATCTAGATGATAAATTTCTCATAAGTAAAATAATATAATGCCAATGTTTCATTTTAAAAATTATGAATAATTAGCAAGGTAATGTGTAGAGTCCTTAGCATTATCTACTAGTCACTTAATGTTTGTTTCTTACTATAAACATTGGTGCTCTTTTTATTTACTTTTATTTTTATTTATTTATAAGGAGAGAGAGAGAGAGAGAATGGGCACACCAGGGTCTCCAGCCACTGCAAACTTTGGGTGCACGTGCCACTTTGTGCATCTGGCTTTACATGGATTTAGGGAATTGAACCCAAGTCATTAGGCTTTGCATGCAAGCACCTTCGCCACTAAGCCATCTCTCCAGCCCTCATTGGTACTGTTGTTAGTGTCATTTATACTAGTGTATAGTATTATATTATTGCATTAATTTTTTTTTTACATTTTAAACTCAATGAGATAGTGTTTGATGTTTTAAGGGATTGTCATCAGGGAGAGATTAGATATTTTACTAGTTGATTATAACACAAACTTAGATGTACTTACACAATTGCCATGAGTTCTTAAACAAGTAGACATTTCTTTTTGGAGGCACTAGAAAATGTTTCCAAGGTGATGACATTTTTACTGGATATTGAATGCTGGGCAGACTTGTCATTGAAGGGTACTAGGAGGCAGGTTACACTGGCGCTCTGTGACAAAACACAATGGGCAGATGCTTTGCCTTGATTGTAATTGTGAGAAGACATGAAGTGTCTTTCATGACACAGTTGGTCAAGGAAATAAAATTTTTGAAGAGAGAAGCTTACAAATAGTTGAGATCAGTATTTTGTTACTTACATCAGAGTTGGAGCATTAGAAGTGAACTGAAGGGTCAGAGGTACATATAACTCTCCTGGTGCCTGTGACCATGTTAGAAAGAACACCAGCCATGAGCCTCTCAGGAAGAGTGTCTAACAACCATCATCAGTTTCATAAATCTGAACTAAAGCATTGGGGGCATAGATGACCGCCATCTAAATGACTACAGAATACGATCTGTAGCTGCATGGGATATAAATGTATCTTTTCCTATGGAAGTGGATTACCTCACCAGGAAATTAAAAATAAACATGTTTGTGAGACACAACTGATCTCAGCAGAATAAGTGCAAAATACTGGAAAGAGGTGGAGATTCTAGAATACGATGCAAAGTTGACCAAAACTACTATTAAATGGATAGTAAAGCTGGCCTGGTGGCTCATGTCTTTATCCCAGAATTTGGGAGGCTGAAGTAGGAGGATCAATGTGAGTTTGAGGACAGCCTGGGCTAGAGAGAGACCCTAATTCAAAAAGAAAACAAAAAAAGATAAACTAATAGTACTGATTATGTCAATACTACAACATGGGCAGAGTAGAGGGACTAAAAGGAGTGGAAAGAGCCACATTCAGGAGATTTTTGAAAAATAATATATATTTGAGAGAGAGTGGAATATTGGTAACTATTAAATGAGTTAACAAAAGTTGAAGACTAGAAGTCTAACCACAAAGCGGGAGGCTCCTGAGCTTGGCAGATTCCTGCGGAGAAGTGATGCCCTCTGACAGACCATGTGAGCTACAAACTAACAGGAAGGCATGTGCTCTGAAAGCCAATAAATAAAAGTGTGACTCACTCCAACCAATCTTCTTATAAAGAAAATCCAGAATCTAATACCCAGGGAACACACACACACACACACACACACACACACACACACACACACACAAGAAAAGCAAAGAAACCAGTAAAAGGCCCAGAAACTTCCATAGATACTGCTCAGAAAAACAAAACCTAATGGCCAATTCTAACTCCCAACTACCGCCAAAACCTCTTGACAAGATGCTTCCTCTTACCTATCTGTAAGGATGCATATGCTGAGCCTTTTATGTCTGTTTGCTATTGAGGTGTGAAATAATATCAAACAAAGTTCATTCTAAAACTTGTTAATTTAACATATTCAATCATTCCTTTATTTTACACATAGAAAATTTAGGGGAAATAGGAAGTATCTATTTATTTATTTATTTATTTATTATGTTTTATTTATTCATTTTCAAGCAGAAAGATACAGAGAGAGAGAGAGAGAGAGAGAGAGAGAGAGAGAGAGAGAGAGCACCAAGGCCACCACCTTGTGGGTCTGGCTTATGTGGGTCCTGGGGAATTGAACCTGGGGCGTTAGGCACTGGAGGCAAGTCCCTTAACCGCTGAGCCATCTCTCCAGCCCATGGAAGTATTTAGAACATTTATTGGAAACAGAGATATCAAATGTGACTTCAGCAAAGGTTTAGGGACTTTTAATACTAGTAGATGAGAGTCATTCCCTGCTGTACAGATTAAGTGTGCAGAGTCAGTAGGTCATGGCTTTGACTTGCAGGAAGGTTACTTTCTAGCAGCCTGTGGGGAACAGACCTGTAAATGCTATGCAGGTGCCATGTGGCTTTAGGTGACGGAGCCGGACACCAGCAGGTTCAGGAACAAGAATGAGAGAGTTTTCCCCATGGAGAGACTAGAACAGAGACTGACCGATATTTTCCAAAAATTGAGAAGAGTGAATCTTAGGACAAGCATTTTCAGCCTTATGAGGTAATATGAAGTGAATATGGAAGAAAAAAAAGCAGAATTAAGTAACATTGGACAATAGCTCAAAACATTCACAGTGTGCCTGAAAAACACTTTGGATAAGAGTCTTCTCTCTACACTTGACATACACTTGGGATTCCTTTGGCCATTTCAGATATACTGTATCATCCTCTTACTCTGTCTTAATCACAACATTTTGAGCAACAAAGCACTTTCGCTAATTTACCACATAGTTTAATAAATTGGCTAATAAATTTAATAAATAAATTTAATAACAATCAATTTCAGCAATTTAAAAAAAACAGCATATACACAAAAAGCCTCTGACCCCTGCTTTATTTGATCCCTCTTAAAAACTGAAAATCTTAGGCTGGAGAGATGACTCAGTGGTTAAGGCGCTTGCCTGCCAAGCATAAGGACCAGGGTTCAATTCCCCAGTACCCACATAGGTGCACAAGGCAGACCATAAATCTGGAGTACATTTGCAGCAGCTAGAGGCCCTGACACACCCATCTTTCTCTCTCATTCTCTCTCTCTCTCTGTCTCTCTGCTTGGAAAAAATAATTTAAAATATTTAAATACATAAAATTAACCATCTTCTAAATCTTGACTTGAAAATATCTTAAATTTATACACATTACCAAAAGATATTTAGAATATTTATACTCAAAAATATAAAACAATATACATATAAAGGTTATAATACATTTTATAATTAACATCATGCTATTTGTAGGACATTCTTAACACCTGTAACAAATTGAAGATTTAAACTTTTGTATATTATTTAGTGGGAAATTTATAGCTATTAAATCTTACCTTCAATGCTAATTATTGTATACACGATTGTGAAATTATATATACTACCATTCACCAGTAGAAATCTTTCATTTTACCATACTTTCTATTCACCTACAGTGTTTGCAACTTAAGAAAAAAAATTACAGTATTGTATTTTAGATTTTCTTTTCAAAGATTTAATTAAAAACTAAGCTACTATCTACATAAATTTAATTGTGCTATAGAAAAATGCTGTATACCATTTTCATATCTATAGAAATCTTAAAAGTTAAAAAAGTATTCCCATTTTTTAGACAATAAACTGAAGTTTATGTTAAATTACTTAGCAAGAGAGAGTCAGGGGCATGAAAGTAATAGATCTGGAATTTATGATGACTTCATTGTCTGACCCTTAAAATTTACTTCCTTAAATTCAGTTTTATGTGCCTAAAGCAAGGTATATAAAGTTGTTCAATATCATTAGAAACATCTGATTATGAATACAAGTTTAAAAACAACATTCTCTGCCTTCACACAGAAAGTCTATTTACTCAGCCAACAGTTCATTAATGTCACAGGCTGACAGCCCACCTTTTCCCTCGCAGCTCCAAGACTGTCATTCAGCTGGAATACTCCCATTTACACTGTCTTCATATTATTCGAATAATATCCATGCAAGTTCTCCTCCTACCACTTCAATTCGTAGGAGCTAGTATGTCACTGGCGTGTGCAGGTGTTCCAAATATTTCAAGGGAGAAATGTAATTAGTAAAATTGAATATACTTTATTTCTGCAGTGCATACTTGCTCCAATTTATATTATAAATTATATTTTCTCAATATGCATTCTCTTTTGTAAAATTAATATTCAGTGTCCTTCCTAGCATAGGACTAGCTTTAACACATTTTGCGTTTGTTGTAACATGAATTTCAATATAGACACACATTGTTTTTCTCCCTGGAATCTAGTAATTGAAATGTTTGAATGACACATTTTCTAGATGGAAGGGGAGCCCTGCGGCTCAATTGTACAAGGCTAATAACAGGTTGTTGTCTGTTCACTTATAGGAATAAGTTACTGGTACATTCAGTAAGTTAGCAATATGGCCCAAATTATGATTTTATATTTTAGAGGAATTCATGTTGTTCAAAGTAAAGTGATTTGTTATATTGCTCTTTGCTCGGCTTCATCTTCAGCTCGAGTCCCCACTTGTGATGGTGTTCACCATCAGCAAGCACACAGCGTGCCAGACACCTCAGCCAAGTCCCCCAAGAACTACACCATCACACTGCTGCAGGTCAATGAAAATCACGGACATTATCCCTCAACTGTGTCTCTCACTCCCCCTTCCTCCTCCCTTGATTTGCTATCAGAATCTCTGGTACATCGTAGTATTATGAGACTACAGGTCTGTGTGAGATCAGATTTTCTATTCAGCAACAGAATCTCCTTCAGAAAAGTACTTCAGAGCTTTATAATATCGAGAGTGATGTCAAAAGTAGGTCCATTTGCACCTGAGGTGCTCAGAAGAGCCTATTGAAGCTAGCACTCAAGAACATGACCTTTTCATTCGTTCTACAATCAACATTTCTCTCTCTCCCTCCTCTCGCTCATCTTTCATGTTCTCCCCCATTTTCCCTTTTCTTTTCCTCCCATATTTATTTCATATGAATATATTGATTTTTCCACAAACTAGTGATATTTACTCTTAGACTTTAAATCACCTGGGGAAAATCAAGGGAAATATAAATATCTCATACTTGATCCTATTTTCCCAAGATTGGACTATTTTCTTTTGAAAATATTATATCCACTGGTAAAATGAAAGTGAGCCAATAATCTGCCTAAACAATCACATGATTTGTTACTATCTAATTATCCCAAACTTTCTGCTTTAGATTAGCAGATTTTTTTGAGAAAAACAAACATTCCAGCCCACCAAATTTAAAAATACAGTAAAATTTAAAGAGCTTAAGTTACCCATGTTAATGGATCCAGCTTCCAACAATGGTTCCTATTCAAGGTTTAAATAAATAGACATCATTGTCATATGATTCAAGTGGCTCTAAAGAAATCAGCTACCTCAGATATTTTTCCCTATGGATTTATGTCATTTTCCTTGAAATTTCTTCTTTTATTTTTCTGGGACAAGTTAGTTACTATGTTCTGAAAAAATGTTCTGTTAAAATAAAAATATATTCCATGAAACTTTCTGAATAGTAGATCTCACAGCACTGTATAAGCCTACTAGGACCTAAATGAAATAGACACAAATCAGTTTCAGAACTCTCTTTAGAGAAAATTTGCATACTATATAAGGTAGCATTTATGGGGCTTATCTACTGCAATAAGGAGTTAGCTACAACCAAGGGGTCCCCTGAATACAGGGACAGCAACATGGGAGTTTGGGATGAGACAGCTGATCTCACTTGCAGATTATTCTCCAAACTGCATAAAACCAGATATGACTTCATGGAAACTGGACAGGGCTATTCACTTTCAGAAGAGTCTAGTTTTTAAGTAGAGCATAAAAATGTAGCAAAGGCTGATAGAAAAAATATTGCAAGCCCTGGTCATGTAAGTCAGATGCTCTCAGCTTTTCCTCACTATGGGCACTGGGAGAGCAGCTAAATCCCCACACCTTCTTTTTCAATCCATCATCTGTAAAATTACTATTCTGACTATTAAACATTCCTAAAGTCTTCACCATGTCTGAACACTGAATATAACATGTATAAAGACACTGTTTGTGCCCTCTAGGAGTATAATGAAGCTTACCATATTCTTCTAAGAATGACTTGGGGACTGAAATAGTGTTTTATAGTGTTCGCAGCTCCTCAGAAGAAATGTACTGTGTAATTGCAATATCATCATAGACGAAGCACATGATCCGGATGGATGCTAGGATTGGCTCCCAAGGGAGCCAGTGGACTCTTCTTCATTGAAGAGCATTAAAAATACAGCACAGCTAGATATGCTCCCATATGCCTGGGGAGGTTTAGATAGAGACTATATTGGGAAAGTGATAGAGGAAAAAAATGTATGTGAATCTGAAATTACATCAACACTAGTAATAAATCAGAACAAGATTAAAAAGAAATTAACTGAATAAACAATCAAATTGAAAAACAGGAAGGACATCACCTCCAATTTAATCAGAAATTATGAGATGTGGAGCTGTTAGTTCTAAACAGATGGATACCTAACTATCAAGAATGTATTATTTCTGAAACACCATGAACTATTTTCAAAGGCAACACTTATTATGTCTAAATAATATAAAGCTAAGTTTCTCCTGAGAACCAATGGGTTGCTTAAAAAAGGGTGCCAGCAAGATTAACCAGAATATTCTAAAAATGTGCAATTCTGAATTGTCATCTTTTGGAAATATAATCAGTTTCCTGAGTTGCTTAATCAACTATTTTCCTAATCTAGGCCATCCACATAGAAAATATTTCTATAATATATACTGCAAATATTCTCAGTCTGAGCACACCCATTCAAATAAATACACTTTATTCTATACTCATAATAAATATCTACAAGATTGTGATTTAAAAAAAACTAATGTAATGGCTCAAAAAACTTTCAATAATAGATTTTTTTTGCAGATTCAGAAACCAATATAGGATCATTTGGAAACAGACCAATGTAAGCGCTCAGCTATAATAAGAACGTCCTTCATGTGGGCTTATTTAGAGGTCATTTGTTTCTTTCCCACAAAATCTTAATAAAAGATGAGCAAGTGTGTGACCTTCAGAGAAGTAGAACAGGACAAACCTGTTGGCAGAATTAATTATTGACTCGAAGGCTGTGAAATAGCCTTCAACGAAGTTATTTCTCACAATCTCCACAAACTCTTTCTTTTCTCTGGCATCATCACTGTGGAAATTGACAGGAGTGTTTAAAACCCTCTATTATTTCTGCATCACAAGCCCAGTGGACTAGGGCAACCACCTTGTCTGTTTCAACCTTCTCCTGTCTGGCTTGTGTGAACAGGTGGGCAGAGCTCAGGAGAGGGCTGCTTCCAGACACAGGTTCCCTGGATTCTCAAATTGGCTCCATAATCCTGATAGTACCTTTGCGTCTCTGGGCCATGACTTCTTTCAGTTGAAAATAAAGGCACTCTATAACATATTTATGAACTTGGGACTTTTCTACACAAATATTTATTATTCTGTGCTACCCTATATTTTTGTGCTGTAGTAAAGGAAAATAAAGTCTTTCACTAAGTTCTTCTGTCCAGGAGGCTCCTGGGACACTATTTAAGCACCATTGTTGAAGCCTGTATCATAACTCAGGGTATAAGTATTGAATCCAGGCCATAGTCCTTTGTTTTGTGCTCAACAATCTAGTTTAAATATATTTTAAAAAGTTAGAGAGCTGACATAACATCCAGACCTAGAGTTCTTTTGAAAAGAGCTAAGCATTAAGAGAGCTTGGAAATTGTCATCTTTAATTGTGACATAACCAACCAACCCTCTACATTTAGCTTCATCTTCTGCCAGTCCATAAGCACATTTACATGTGTTGAAACACATTCTCTCAGTCAACGAAGAGCTTTTGCAAAGAAAGGAGCTCATCTTGACTCTGTGGTGATGGTGCTTCCACAGAAAACCACACATCACAGCCCTTCCTGAGGGCAGAGCTTTCTCAGCGACCTAGTGTGATATAAAATTCAAACCAGTGAGATTGTGCCCAAATCACTCACCCCACTACTACAAATGGCATTCATTTAGTTGTTACCAATCTGAAACCTTTAAGTCACCCTTAACTCCTTACTCTCTTGTTACTCGGTGAGTGAACCATGTTACCATCCAACCTCTTCTTACTTATTCCTACTCAATCAGACTTAACCAAATGACCAATGTTGGTTAGATTGCAGTAGCTCTTGGATTATTCTCTCCTCTGTTCTTTCTTCTATCTCTCATCAATTCCAATTATGACAGCTTTACACTCCTAGCCCTTGGGAGATTTTCCTTCACATTAAAATGAAACAAAGATCCCTCTCAGACTCTACAAGGTCCTTCCAGCTTTGGCCTCAGCCTACATAGTGAAATCATCTCTGATCAGGTTTCAGTTACTCAGAACAGCCCAGCCAGGCTGGGAGTTTAGCTATACATCAAATATCTTAATTTTATTTCTTTTCAAAGGCTCGATTTTTTAATCTCCTCTTCTGAAAACAATGTTTCCTCATGGTTTTCATTTGATTTATTTATTCCTCAAATATTTCTGAGGCATTCTTTTAGACATTTTAAGTTTGACTCATGTGTCTAGTAAATCCTTGTTTTTTTTTTCATGGCAGTCTCAACAAAACAATCAAAATACCCTACAGTTTCTATTATTTTATGCTATTGCCTTATTTTTTTAGTATTTTAACCACCTGAATCTTATTAAAACTTCCTATTTTATTTATTGTTTGAAACACTCTGATAAATTCTTTCTTTGAATTTCAGATGAGTTTCTTTTGTCTGTTTACTTACTTCCTTTATAGGAAAACAGAGAGAGAGAGAGAGAGAGAGAGAGAGAGAGAGAGAGAGAGAGAGAGAGAGAGAGAGAGAGAGAGAGAGGAGAGAGAGAGAGAGAGAATGGGGGCACCAGGGGAGCCTCCTGACACTATAAAGAATCTCCAGATGAATATGCCACTTTCTGCATCTTGCTTTCTGTGGGTACTGGGGAATCTAATCCAGGCTATTAGGCTTTGCAAGCAAGCACCTTTTTCTGCTAGGCTATCTCTCCTATCCTTTACTTTTTTTTGTTTGTTTTTTGAGGTAGGGTCTCACTCTAGTCTAGGCTGACCTGGAATTCACTATGTAGTCTCAGGGTGGCCTTGAACTCATGGTGATCCTCCTACCTCTGCCTCCCGAGTGCTGGGATTAAAGGTGTGCGCCACCACGCCCGGCCCTATCCTTTACTTTTAATTACATTTATTTTATGCTGAATTTATTCCCAGGCCAAAAAGAGTTATTTCTTCAGCTTTCTCTGGGATGTCCTTTCCTTCTGTGCAATCTTCTCTTCTGCCTGTGGAACAATTTGTTCCTTTGCATTGAAGAGCCTCTTCCTGTGACAGAGGAAGCCTATATATGGACTAATCTGAACTGGAGCTCTGTGAGTACCAAGACAGATCTTAGATATTGTCTTCACCTGGCTATGTTCAATGACTACATTAGTTCTAAACCCTTAAAGTCAGCACTATTTGCAATTTTCAACTTGTGCAACAAAAATTCAGCCAACTCTGCTGTGTCTAGTCCTATCTGGCCTGGGCACACCTATGGACTCCACACATTATACTGCTATTATATCACGCATTGCTTCTGTAAAATGACATCTTTCAAATAGCCCTCTTCCAATACACAACCCCTGAAGGCTTTGTTACTTTCACAATTGATATAAAAGTCAGCCATGACATTTGAACCTCTTGATTTTCATGACTTTATGAAGGTTTCTGGGTCAATTGTGTATCAAACTATTTTCAAAGGTCACCTCAGGCATTTCGACTAACACTCTAATTCCTATTCAGATGTTTGGAAATTCCAAAGAATTCAATATTTTTAAATAATGCATAAACAACAATTTGTTAGCCTCTTATTTCCCAATCAATGTAAAAATCCTGTGTGCTACAATTTCATCATATATAGAATTTAATATGTCAACATAACTCCAATAATGTAATAGTTATCATAATAAAACAATGATAATCTTCTTTTTAGTCTTTTTGTCCTATTATTTAAGTTTAAAATGATCTGTCTTTATTCTCCAATAACGTTCATAGCTGACTTTTCTTCTTCTTCTTAGGATGATGTACATCTCTGCTGGTTTGAGGATTCATTACTTTTACTATATGAACCAATGTTAGCGTTCCAAAGATTCACATGCTAGCAGCCAAACTTGCCATGTTCTAAAATTATAAAACAAGTCTCAAGTGCCCACCAGCTATAGTTCAGTATTCTGTTTTAAGAGACATGACTTATAGCAATATTGTACCATTAGAAGGCTTAGAAGAGTGGAACTCAGCTTACCCTAACTCTAATTGCTCTCCCAGGCTGCAATATTTTTATGCACATACAGAATTACCTTAAATGTTAATGTGAAGTTTTAACTATCCTCAAGACACTCTCTTTGCTTTCTGACATTACTGTGTTTTAGTACTTTTGTTTGTTTTTTTTCAATTTATTTTTCTTTTTTTTTAATAACCTCATTCTAGCCCTCTTGAATAATTCTGGTGTCTTCTGATATCTACTGCTTTCTTGTTAATCTTCTCAGGATAGACAGAGAAATAAATAGCTATTGCTCCTCTAAAGACTGGCTTCATTTTTATTCTTGAGGATTGGTTTTGTAGCATTTATATGCCAAATATTATGTTACTTTCCTTGGGTTCAATTAATGAATGTTCATTAAAAATAGTAAAAATACAAGTAAGAACATTGTCCAAGATTCTGGCACCTCACTTTAGGCCTGGAAAGATAAATATCAAAATAAAGAAAGAATGTGGAACTGTGACAGAAATATACTCAAGGTCCTTTGTCTGAATAACACAGAAAATGATGGAGCTATTTTTTAGCTCCCCAAAGTGCTTTCATTACTTGTGTTAATGAATTACATACAATGAATATTTAATACATTATAACTCATTTAATTTACCATAGGAGCACTGCTAAAAAATGTAAATTCTTTCTTCATTAATATAACTT
>PVHP010002010.1:0-96251 GCA_004024765.1 Zapus hudsonius | reverse complement strand
AAAGTTTACAGAAGGTGCTGGGGCCTGAGCAGGTGGGGTGTGGGGGGTGCTCCTGGAAGGGGATCATGTGTTGTCAGAAGCAGAGCTAGGATGAGAAGGGTCCTTTATGGGGTGTCACTGCAAGGTCAGGGTGCCTAGGAGGAATGGGGTGCCTGGGAGAAGAGGTGTTTCCTACAGGTGCCAGGGTAAACTGGGGCATCCTGCAGATGTTGGCATCTTTGGAATGAACTTGAGAAAGCTCGTGTCTAGGCCATTCAGAAGAGTCCTTCTGCAGGTCCATATATTGAGCACGCAGGAAGAAGCCCATACGGAATGGCCAGAAGCACAAGCCTGAGACAGAATGAGCAGGTCAGGATCTGGCTGCCCTGACCCTGCGCTCTGACAGACTATAAACTCCTCTGCCTCATCAGTAAAGTGAGGGTGAAGGAGTGGTCACCTTGCATGGCATTTGGGCTGTAAGTCCCACATTCAGGAGCTTCTCTCCTTAACCCCAACTCCTGGCAAAACCAGGACATTTGGTAATGATACTATCATAATAAGATTTCCTCTTCTTAGGGTATCTTGGAACAAAGGACAGAGCTCGGGCTAGAGAGGCCGTAGTGAAAGGTAACAGTGGACTTCAGGAGTCTTCCGAATGGTGGAAATAGTTTACAGACATCCTCTGGGCTTGATCATAAGTCTAAGTGGCAGTTCTGAAGTCCATATTCATTTTTACCTCATCCAACATTTAATTTTTTAATTTACATGGGTTCTGGGGATTGAACTCAGTTCTTCATATCTATAAGATACTTTACCAACTGAACCATCACCCCAACCATTCTTTCTTTACCTCTAAGGCCAGGGAGGGCAAAGATTAATGGTTGCCTGTTCCCTCACCTGGGTCAGCCCTCCATGCCCAGTTTACACCGGGACATACTCCGTCCCCTGGGCCTGCCCCTCAGTGCCCCGCTTGCACCTGGCATCTGCTCACAGTGGAAGCACCGGGCTCTGGACAGCACAACAATGAACCTTCCCCAAGATCACAGCTGTGTGGCCACCTGGGACTTGAGGGAGGCAGGGCCCCGGCAGACATGTCTGTCTACAGGAAGAGCAGGGCTGCAAAGAGCCTTAGCAAAAGCCCAAATGAATCCAGGGTGTTCTCTGCTTGAGATCATGTGACCTTGGCCATGCCAACCAGTGTCTGGTGGTTAGAAGAGACCAAGCACTGAGCAAACCTGCAAACTTCACCTGCCAAGAAGGAACTGTGGAGAGAGCAGTGAAACCCAAAGGAGAAGGCAGATAAACCCAGCAAGAAGGACCTCCACTATGCATTTCCTCCTCTTTGCTCTACCCATCCATCTATGCCCCCATCCACCCTCTCCCCTTCCTGCCCTGCGTGTGGTCACCTCTAGTAACTCAGAAGATCTTTGGTATACAAAGAGCAGGAAAACCCACAGTGGATTTCCATGGCAAGACCATGGCCAAGCTCCAGATACCACACATACATGCAACTCTGTGGAAAGGCAGTCACAGGCCTGTGGGCTCTTATGCTTCTAGATCAAGTCCTCTGTCTCAGAACTGAGGGGAGGACTCTGTAAAGCCACCCACAGTGTATTGAAATCCCCAGGATTCACAGTAAAGTGCCTTTGGAAACATTAACTATCCGTTGGCTCCTCAACAACTTCTTCTGAGGAGGTTAGTTCCCTGACAGTGTCTGAGGAGGCAAGAGCAGCCATGAAGCATGTTTAAGTGACAGTAAGAAATGGGCTGGGGAGGTGGCTCAGTGGATAAAGTGCTTGCTGTGAAAGCAAAGAGACATGAGTTCAATACTGGGCATGGTGGTGTACTTGTAACCCCAGTGCTGGGGAGGTGGAGACAAGGAATCCCTGGGGCTTGGTGGCCAGCTAGTCTAGATGAACCATTGAGTTCTCCGTCCAGTGAGAAAACCAAGAATAAGGAAGAGAGCAATAGAATAAGACACAAGACATTGACCTCTGGCCTCCAGATGCATGCCAACACATGATGCAAGTGCACACACATGTGCCCCACAGACATACAGACATGTACACGCATGCAAATAAGAGAAAAAAGGCAATAGTAAGATAGTAACATTTTAGAGACAGCACAGCTGTTTTGAACTACATGATAAATCAATCAATAAAATATTAATAATGTCTATATGGCTTTGAAGTATGGTGAGATTTTAAAAAATTACAACGGAAATCCAAGTGTCCTTCATAGTGGGTGCACATGTCCTCCATGGCTGAGATCTTCTGGACACTGAAGTCAGAAAGTCAACGTTCCAAACCAGTGATCTGAGCAGATCCTAGCATGGGGCACAGAAAACAAAATCTCCTCTTAGGCCTGACCTCTTGTTGTCCCTTAGACACTGCATAGAACATTTGGCACAGAACATTTTGAAATTTATGTGCCCAGTTGTAGAATGCTTAACAACTAAGGCTCTGATGGACTTTGGGAAGTGATCCAACTGCCTGCATGCGGATGAGTGTGCCCTGCTGGAGGGAGTTCTAAAAACAGAGGAGGTCCTAATTTCCCAGTGAAGGTGTCACAAGGCTGGAAAATACCCAGCACACTGTGTCTGCGCCTTCCCATGACAGACGTCACTCATTGATGAGGGCATTGGGTCCTGTTGAGTCTGAACTTGGCTTCAATGACAGTCTGACTGATGGATGGGACTGGGCATGCGTGATCAGCCCTCCCTCCTCCTCTCCTCCTCTGATTTGGTCCTTTGTGCTGACCAGCAGCTCTATCTGGACTCTCTTCACCAGCTTTGAAGTGGAGGAGTTTTGAAACGTTCACAGCACCCACATCTACACCTTGAGAAATTGATGTAATGACCAGAGTCCTTTAACTTCAATAGGCACCTTGTCTGAGACCAAATTCTTCCCACCTGTACTTCCCCACCAGCCCCATCCCCCCCACAGTCCTGGTGCTGCCCTCAGCTCTGGACCACCCTGTGGGTGCTGCTGGGCCCTATGGCCACACACTAAACCCCACCTGGACCAGGAGGGGCCCAGGGTGTGTGTCCCTGAAGATTAGGCCCAAGCTGCTAGCATCTGGGGTCCGGGTGGAGACAAAGCCTGGGCGTACTTCCAGGAGCCTGGATCAGGGTCTTTTCCCATGGATGCAGCATCGTGCAGTGCGGTCTCCACGCTGACGTCCACAGCGCAAAACCACAAAGACTTACAGAGGTGCCATCTGTAGGGAATGGAACAAAAAGGGGCTTTTACAGGCTGGCCTGGGAACCTAACCCTCAAGCCAATGGGAAAGTGTGTGCCACATTCTAAACAAGACGCCCACGGAAGGAAGCGATAGCAGTCCCCCGTGGGGATGGCCAACACTCCTGGCACAGATGCAAGGCATCGTCCAGGGGCCCATGAAGCTTACAGTGCCACCAACATGAGCTGTGGAGCCCTGGGCTCTGGAGTCAGGTGATGGGGACAGGGTGGAAGGCGACCAAGCTCTCATAATAGTAACTTAGGGCTCTTTTTCCAGCGCTCCAGCACATTCTGAAAGAGATACTAACATTCAGCTTTTAATTCACTTTTCATGCTTCCCAAAACAAAAGCTTTGGAAGCCAATATCTTGATCATGGGGTGTGTTTCAATGGCTTTTTCGGAGTCTGGAGCCTGGAGCCTGGCATGGAATCACTGGTCCCCAGTGACCCCCAGCTGTCTGGAAACAGAATGGTTCTCCCTGGAAGAAAGTCTTCTTATGGAGGGCATCTCCCAGCATCTGCGGGGTTGGGCTTCAGGACCTCCCACACTCCCACATCTTCAGATGGTCAACTCCCATGTATAAAATACTATAGCATCTACGTAGAACCTGAATACATCCCCTCCCACACTTGACACCATCTCTTATACTTACTTGGTCCTTGCGAACAACTTTTTTACAGTCTTAATAGGAAAGTCCTGCATAAGTTCACTACAGATGCAACATTTCCCAAATATTTTTGTATGTATGGAATAGTTTATCATTGCTAAAATATTTTCTATTTTATTATCCATAATGAGACAAATTCAATGAACAAACAATGAGCTGCCATCCCCATCTCCCCAATGCCCCTGCTTCCCATCCCCAATCAGCTGGATATCCTCCTCTGTGGGCAGTCTGGATCAGTCCATGGGGGCAGAGGATCATGGACATCCTAGGAGCCAGCCTGATTCCACCTGCCTTAGTGTGATGCTCCCAAATATTTTTATTTATGAGAGAGAGAGAGAGAGAGAGAGAGAGAGAGAGAGAGAGAGAGAGAGAGAGAGAATGGGCACACCAGAGAGCACTGCAGATGAACCCCAGATGCATACACCACCTTGTGCATCTGGCTTTACATGGGTACCGGGGAATCAAACTCAAGCCATCAGGCATTGCAAACAAGTGTCTTTAACCATTCGGCCCCCACCCCCAAGTAATTTAGACAGGCGATTGTTTGAGTCCATGAATGGGGGACACATTCACATACAGAGGATGAGGCTGGCCAGGCAATGTCAATTCCAAAAGACTCCTAGGACAGTGAAGAGCCCCAAGCACACCTCAGAGAGGCTCTGCATGCATAGGCCCCTCAGCACAGCCCACATGGCTTCCAGGGCTCCATCCTCAGCTGGCTATGAGTCTTCACATTCATCTCCTTCCTCATCGCTCCCCTCCCCCGACAGCTCTGGGGGGCTCCTCCGATCGATCCTCCCTAAGCTTTCAGTTGAACACTTGGTGCCATGCAATGGGAAGTATTGGTCATAGTGCAGCATGGACACCGAGGTGCTCTGGGGCTCCCTGCTTATTACACGCATCTCTCCTGCACACAGAGGGGGCAGCAGCTTGTCACAATCATCCCAAACCTTTAAGGACTCCAAGCGGACCCTGCCTTTGCAGCAGATCTCCTCACAGATCTCAGCCTTCCACGTCTCAATCTCCACTGATAATGCCGTCATGTGTCTTTATCACGGGCCTAGTGCTAGGCTGGATATACCCTCATTTGTAAGAGGATGGAGTTTATAACTTACGAGTTATTGCTTCTTGAATTAAATTCCCTCTAGGGTTAACTTCAGGACATTTTTTGAACACCATGAGAGATGTGATGTGGTAAGTTAGCAGTCTTCACTGTGGATGAGCCAATGCAAGGAAAATGGTGAACATGATTTCTAGGCACAGCCTGGTATTACCCAAGATGGGTTCTCAAATGGTTTGTGGGGAAGGAAGAACTCTCTGACTTGGAGTCATAGGTCAGTGACCCGTGCAATCGGTGAGGTTGTTTTGGCGTTGTTATGAGAGATGGCCTGCAACAGGCCTCCCCAGGCCTGGCTCCTGGAAGGAAGTAACAAATTCCTAGAAATGGGGTTGAGTGGGAGGCAAAGGCAGGGCAGACAGAGAATGCAGTGGGTGAGAGGGAAGGCAGTTGTGGGTGACAGGTCTCAATGTCTGCTGTCAGAAAGGGCTGTGGGGCTTAGGGGCCAAATGCTCAGGATGGGGCAGAGAAGGAAGCTAGCATTCAAAGATTTAAAAATAACTGTGATAAATATGTTCAAAATAGAGTAAATATAAGAAAGAGGAAAAAAGAGAATGTGCCAAGGAAGATGGAGTCTGAAAAAAAAATGTCCAATGCACATTGCAGAAGCTCAGATAAATATTTGAACTGAAGTAGTTCAGGCAGCTTTTACAATGGAGTGGACACAGCAGAATATAAGATACGTAGGTTCTAGGCCAGGGAGATGTCTTCTGGCCTGGGTTTGATTCCCCAGTACTCACATAAAGCCAGATGCACAAAGTGGCGCATGCATCTGGTGTTCAGAAGGCCTTGGTGTTCTTTCTCTCCTCACGCATAAATTAATAAAAATATTTTCCAAAAAGGATGCACAGATTTCAAGGTCAATCAACAGAAAAAAATTTAAAATTAATCATAACATTAATTTTGAGAAACATTGGTAAAACCAGGATAGAGTGTGAGCAAAGGGCACAGGCCACAACAGCAGAGATGTGACAAGCCTAGAAGGGGGGGAGCAGGAAGGAGGGAGAAAGAAGTAATATTTGAAGAAATAACAACAAAACGTTTTCTAAATCTTATTGTTAGGTCTTGAACAGGAAGTGTCCCCTAGGAAGGCTCATGTACTGAAGGTTTGGTTCCCAGCCAGTGAGCTCAGTCATGAGGACCCTGATCAATTAAAGGATTGATCAATCCACCCGTGGGTCCATAATTAGATGGTATTATTAGGAGGTAGTGAAACCTTTCAGAAATGGGGTACACTTGGAAGTAAATCACTGAGGACATGTCTTTTTTGGGGGGCTACATCCTATCCTGAGCTCTCCCCCCCCCAGCATGAAGTGAACAACTTCTGTCACACACTTCCGTCATGATATTCCGTTTCTACTCAGGCCAAAAGCAACCGATACAGTAAACTTCGGATTGAAGCTTCATAAAACATGAACCAAAATAAATCCCTCCTTCCTTAAGGTTTTTTTTTTCAGCTATTTTGTCACACTGATGAAACAAACTTCGGAAAGATAGCAACTCACACATCTAAGACACTAAATCGACGCAGGATGAGTGAAATTTAAAAAACCATACCTAGGTGTGGCACATCGTGGTTAAACTGCAAATAAATCTATAAACTAATTGTCATTAATAAATGACTTTGTAAGCTGTCTACTAATATGTGAAAGTTAAATGATACTCCCCTATATAGCCAACAGTTGAAGGAATCACAGCTCACTTCACCCAGTGACAGCAACAATCCTTGGCCAGAGGATCTCAGTATGGTACCATGTTACATACTGTAGACATTCCACCAGGTACACTCAATATGTGTCCACTATTACCCTATAAGCTCTGATGAGCCTTTTTCACTGTATTTTATTTTTAAAAATTACGCCATGCCCACAAAGGCAAAGTTCACAATCTAAGCAAAAGTGGGGAATATATAGATTTTAATCCCTGGGTGACTCTGGAGACAGGCAGCTACTGGGTGCTGCTTATACCTTAGCCTGAGAGGGACAGAAGTGGCCGAGAATAACCCCCCTTCCTGCTGCTGCAGTAACAGCTACTTTAACAATGTTATCTCACACATGGTTGCATCATGCCCATGTTGAACAATTCTCCATGAAGCCTAAAACAGAAATGACTCATTGCTGGTGGTCTGGGTTTTATTTGTATGTCTGCAGTGAAAAATCTGTCCCCTCCGAGGGAGGGTCTCTTCCCCTCTGTGGTCCCACCTGAGCAAGGGCCTCCTCTTTTTGTGTTCCAAAATGGAGTGCAGAGGTATTGTGGCAAACTGGTTTCGTGGGAAATGTTTATGCCCAAGATTGTGAGTGAGGGATGGGGAGAGGGTTCAGCAGTTAAAGCACTTGCTTGCAAAGCCTATTGGTCTGAGTTTGATTCCCTAGTACCCTCATAAAGCCACATGCACAAAATGGCACATGTATCTGGAGTTCATTTGCAGTGGCAACAGGTTCTGGCATGGCCATTCTCTTTCTCTTTCTCTCTGCTTGCAAATAGATAATAAAAATATTTTTAAAAAGATTGTGAATCACTGAAAAATGCTTTTTCTAGCTAATATATATACATATATATATTTATAAATGTATGCTACTAATTAGATGTAAGTCAAGGAAAATGTAAGCCATGGCTGCTAGTTTACTACAGAAACAATCAACAATAGGTTCTGGTGCACAGATCAAGTGACTTCTATCAGTCAGTCAACAACTACAGGGAAACCGCCCAGGGGAAGGTGTCACCACACTTGGGGACTCAGTGAGAACAGCTCTTAGATGAGAGGAGAAAGGCTCCCTTGAGGGCTTGATCTCTGGGATAAGGACACCACACTAGTAACAACAAGGGTGGTCCAGGGGGCCCTGTCATTGGGCTGTGACTTGACCCTGGAGAGCATTCACAGGAAGCTGGCCAAGCACTGAGGCTGGCTTGGCCTCATGGATTGAGCCTTCCTGGAGGATGCCAGCAACAGTTTCAGGACCCCTTCAGAGAAGCCTTTGGGGACATAATGGCTGCCAAGCCTTCCCCCCAGCCCCTGGCCAGGGGACCCCTGATGGCCTGTCTGTTATGACTGTGGTCTTCCACAGTCAAAGTGTTGTGACTTTCAACACTGACCTGGAGTTAGCCTTGGTCAGAGTGAGCTGCTCTGGATGGACTGGAGAGAACCACCATCAGCCAGGGTTCTTTTGCTTGTCTGCAGAGCTGAGCTAACCTGAGTGATGCTCTCCAGACCTGAGGTCCCTGGCTGCAGCTCAGCAGACCCAGATGTGCTGGGGACTGGGCCATTATTGGTGTTGGTACCACAGGTGGACCACACACAGTCTGGACCTCAAGCGCTGTCACACAGGAACAGCGAGAGTTTGAAAGCCCAAGTTTTGCCCACAGTGCACAGCTCTGATCCTTCTAGGAGCCAAATGTACTGGGGAGCATTTTGGCTCAGTCTAGGGACTGTCCTGTAGGTAAGAGTCAGCCAGAAGCAAGCTGGGGATGTTGGGTCTCTTGTCTCCAGTACGTCTGCTGTTCTGAGTCCACAGTTCAGTGGTCCACCCCGAGGACTTGATCTTTGGAGCTGTGTCCCTCGAGCCACCTCATAGCCTGTATGTGGGCAGTGTCTTGATTGCACTATTGTTGGTCACTCTCCCTGGATGTCAGTCCCAAGTGGCAGAAGTATTTATCTGCAGCCAGGTCCCAGCTCAGGGATAGCACCTGGCAAAGGGCTTGTCTGGATGTCTCAGTTATTGGGTCTGTATGAGGTATGGTTGTATTCCATGTCATTCCCAGATTTCTGTGAGGAAAATGAGAGTACATACATAAATCCCACGGTCTGCCGACTACTGAAAAGATGTTTAATAGCTAACATTGAATTTGTAAGCCTGAGTTGGAGGCTAGGAACTCCCAAGTGTTTCTTATCTTGTCCTGACTGAACTTCTGGGAAACAGAGGGCAAGCCGTGGGGTGACAGGGAAGAGGAGGGTTAGGGTCCCAATGGGCCCATGTCTGCTGGTGAGATGAGAAGCTCCCTCCTCTCTTTCCTTGTCAGCTCCTGGGCACCTAAAGTACCTCCTTCTGACTCAACTGTCACAGGCATCCTCCTTTTATCCTCTTAGTACTAAAGACCAAGGCTGTGATGGTTAAGTTTTGATGTCAACTTGATCTTTCAAGTAATCTTGGGTAGGTCTCTGAGGATGCTTACAGGAAGGCAGCCTCTCAGTAGGGGGCAAGATGTAAGGAAGCTCAAAGAAGCTAGAAGTAAACATCCTTTCCTGTGCCATGCAGGAAGGAATTTCCAGAGACTCAGGAAGCCATTAAGTCTGGGATCGGGTTGCAAGACCCCACCCTAAGCCTATATAAAGGGGAAGAAATTCTCTCCTTGTTTCCTCCTGCCTGTTTGCTGTTCTGTGTGTGGTGTTGGTGATGGATTTCTCTCTCTGCTCAGACCTGTGAAAGGGGGCCAGCCTCTTTCGCTGTTAAGGAACTTCCCCTCAATCTGTAGTTTCAATAAATACTTTCCTCCCCCAAATTGTGCCTGGTTTGAAGATTTATCCCAGCGGTGTGTGGCTGACTGCGACAGAGGCTTTGAAAGACCAGCAGCTGCCTGAGGACGACCCAGTGGACCGTCCCTCAGATGGTCAAGGCATGCTGTCCCTTGGACATGCTCACACCTAGATCTGATGAACGAGGTGTATCCTGCCGTTCTTCTCTTTCTTCTCCACACAGATGAGTCCTGTCCTCACTTGGTCTCGCTGACCATTGATAAAGGCCTGTCTGAAGGTCCCCTTGCTCGGCAGCCTGCCTGTTCTGGTCCTGAGTGGCCTGGAGCTCGTTCCTTCCCTGCCTCCCCCCATCTCCTGTGGCTCACCCCCATCCCACACCCCATGTGGTACCTACTCTGTTCAGGCTGGGTCCAATTCTCCCTCAGGATTATCCTGTGCCTTTTTTTTTTAGACATTGAATTTTTCATTTTGAGATCATTTTTGATTCACATGTGATTTGAAGAAAGAACTCCAGCACAGGGCACGTAACCTTTGTACCAGTTTTCTCCCATGATAGCATCTTGCACAATGACAGCTCCGTGTCACAACCAGGATATTGACATTGACAACAGGCCAGACACACGACACTTCACCAAGGACTCCTCATGCTGCCCTGCCCTTTTATAGCGACACCCTTTTCCCTGCTACCTATCTCCTCCTTTAACCCTAAGCATGTTCCTCATTTGTGTGGTATTGCTGGTTCTCCAGCTCAGATTTACAAAAGTCAATGTTAACATCCGGGCATCTGATCCCTCACAGGGAGCCCAGGTTTTTTGTGTGGATATAATTTTCATTTCCGTAGAATCAGTGCAAGCAGTGAGGGGCAGTGGTTGATTAAATGGCGATTACTTCAGCTTCTTAGGAAATTGCCAGACTTTTCTGGAGTGGCCACCTTTCACATTCCCAGCCATGTCTGAGTGACTGTTTTTCTACCTCCTTGGCCATCCGGTGTGGTCACTGATGTTCATTTTGGCGTTGGGACAGGTGTGGATGGTGTCTCATTAAGGCTTTGATGTGCACTCCTTCCTCTAAGGGCCAGCAGCCCTAGACTTCTTTTCATGTGCGTGTTCGTTATCTATCTATTGCTGGTGAAGTACCTATTGTGCTTTGCTTTGGCTTTTTACTTATTTTATAATGGGGATGACTTCACCGTTGAGCTTTGAGAATTCTTTGGGGGAGTATGTGTATGCGGTGTGCTTGTGTGTGTGGAGGCTTGTGTGGGGGCAGGTATGCAGATTACATGTGTACATGCATGGGGAGGTCAAAGGTTGACCTCAGGTGTCTTCCACAATCACTCTTCACCTTGTTTTTATTGAGCTGATTGGGGACAGGGAAGAGGGAAATTGGGGAACTGGGGATACCAACTCATTATTTGCGCATTCAATGTATCTAATTGTGGATAATAAAGGGAAAAAACAGACATGTAGATCAATGGAACAGAACAGAGGACCAAGATGCAAGCCCAGGCAGCTCTAGCCATCTGATTTTTGACCAAATGTCAAAAATATTTACTGGAGAAAAGACTGCTTCTTTAACAAGTGGTGCTGGGAAAACTGGATATCTATATGTAGAAGGATGAAAATAGATCCTTATCTCTCTCCATGCACAAGAATCAAGTCTAAACAGATCAAATATCTTCATATCAGACCTGAAATTCTGAACATGCTAGAGGCGAAAAAGCAGGGGAAACACTTCAACACATAGGCCTAGGTGATGACCTTCGGAATAGAACCTTTGTCACTCAGGGAATAAGAAAACTAATCAACCATTGGGACCTCATGAAATTGAGAAGCTTTTGTACAGCAAAGGACACTGTGAATAAGAGCAAAGATGCAGCCTGCCCAATGGGAGAAAATCTTTGCCAGGTATACATCTGACAGAGGACTAATATCTAGGATCTACAAAGAACTAAAAAAAAAAAAAAACCCTAAATAATAAGAAATCAAACAACCAAATTTTAAAAAATTGGCTATAGATCTAAAATAGAGAGTTCTCAAAATAAGAAATACAAATGGAAAATAAACACCTAAAAACATGTTCTCTATCTTTAGCCATCAGGGAAATGCAAATTAAAACTACTCTGAGATTCCATCTCACTCCTGTCAGGTGGCTACCATCAAGAAAACAAGTGACAATAAATGCTGGTGAGGATGGGGGAAAGTAGGAACCCTTCTACACTGCTGGTGGGCATGTAAACTGGTACAGTCATTGTGGAAAGCAGTGTGGAGGTTCCTGAGACAGATGAACATAGACTTACCATGTGACCCAGCTCTACCACTCCTTGGCATATGTCCTAATGACACTAGTTACTAGTTAACCTAGAGATACTTGCTCATCCATGCTTATTGCAGCTCTGTTTACAATAGCTAGGAAATGGAACCAGCCTAGATGTCCCTCAACTGATGAATGGATAGTGAAGATATGGGACATTTACACAGTGGAGTTTTGTTCAGCTGCAAAGCAAAATGAAATTGTGAAGTCTGTGGGAAAATGGATATATCTTGAAAAGATTACTCTAAGTGAGGGAACCCAGGCTCAGAAAATCAAATACTGCGTGTCCTATCTCGGATGTGGATCCTAGATTCAAATGTTTAGATTTGTATGTGAGTTGGGATAAAAGTCAGTAGTAGAGACCAGGAATCTAGATGGCCTATGAGGGAGGGAAAAAGGAGGGGGGCTTAGGGAAGGGAATGTAGATATGTAAGTAGAGGGGCAGAATATTGGAGGGGCATGCTCTAAGGGGAGGGGGGAGAGGAGAGGAGAGTATGAGATAAGGGTAAATCAGTGAGATTTATGAATAAGCTACATGGAAACCTACTTCATCACTAGCTAATAATGTATATGTTTAAAAGAGAGTTTGCGACTGGAGAGGTGGCTCAGCAGTTAAGGCACTTGCCTGCAAAGTCTAAGGGCCCAGTTTCAATTCCCCAGTACACATGTAAAGCTAGATGCACAGAGTGGTATAAGCATCTGGAGTTTGTTTGCAGTAGCTGAAGGCCCTGGAAGGCTCATACTCTCTCCCTCCAAATAAATAAATAAAATATTTTTAAAAAGAGAGAGATAATTTAGGCAGACATAGCCTGTGGAGGTGGATAATGGTGTGCCCAGAAGCCATAGATTGTTATTAGAAAAATTTCAGTGCCAGGGTGGGATACCCTCCAGAAAGCTGTTGGCCAAGGAGGCCCTTGATGCCGCTAAATATTACAGGTCATTGCCAAGGTTCTTGGTTGCCCACCAGAACAAGATGGTAAGACCCTATTGCTGAAGACTACACATGCCTGTGCTGCAGGTCATTAAGGTATCAAGCTGGAGCTGAGGTGGAAGCCTTCTCCCTGTTGACCAGTTGTCAGGATGCTGGAAAGAACCAAGAAACCTGTTGTGGAAGAAAAAAATCCTCAATGGTGTTAATCAGCAGTGGATCCTGCAAGCTTTGCAACTGGCCAGCAAGACCAAATGTACCAACTGGTGCAATAGTGGCATGTCTGTTATGGCTGCTCTCTGATTGAACTTGAAGCCCATTCTACAGGAGGGAATTCCTGCCTGGTACTGAAAACCTGGCGAAAAGTCTATAGCTTGGGAATTCATAAGCCCTAGAGGGGAAACTATTACTGTTGTCTGGTTAAATGGCTATATTATAGCCACCAAACTGCCTTCTGAATATTTATGTTTATGCTCATATGTTACGTTACTCTCACTTTAGGTTAGGGAAACTTTTTTTTTTCAGATGACAGTGACAGTGGAGTGTTCAGCACTAAGTGAGACATCTCTACCCCATCCTCCAAGGTTCAGGGACCATTGCAGAAGAGGTGCTGCAAAGACTGTGAGAGCCAAAGGAAGGGGAGATTGTCTTCCAGATACAAAGTGGCCTCGACCTCACAGTGGCTAATGCTACCTACATAAGACCTGCATAATAGGAAGGAAAAAGGTGATATCAAAATAGGAGACTAGTTATAAAGGAAAATGGAGTCAGCGGAGGGGGGATTTGGGAGGGAGGAAAGGGAGGGTGGTGAGAGAGGGTTATGATCTTAGCATATTGTTTATGTTTATGGAAGGTGTCAACAAAAATGTTTTTAAAAGAATGATGGGAGCAGACAACTTGCATTTTTCATATTTATTGTCAATAATTAGATACATTGTATGAGCAATTCTTATGATAGTACCTCCATTTCCCTCCTCCCTTTTACCACCCCACTGGAAGCCCTCCTACATGGGCTTGTTGGACCAGTCCATAAGATGGGGTTATGGACTGTATGAGAAGTAACCCCCACCATGGCTCTTACAATCTTTCCGCCCCCTCTTCCGCTCAGATCCCTGAGTCCTGGTGGGTGAGTTTTAGGTCTGCTTAACTATTGAGGTCTTAAGAGTCTCTGAATTTCTGCTTTGGATTGTGTTGGGTATCCTCAGTGCCTGATTAGTCATTGCATTTTGTAAAGTTTATTGATCAGCGCTAGGGTTAGAACCCAGGGCCTCTCATAGGTCAGGCAAGTACTCTACCACTGAGCTACACCCCAGCCCTTTATCTTAAAGCATTCTTGATCTCAAGAATAAGGTGTTCAGTTGCTCGACATCACTTAATGATATGTGCTATATAGATTTCTTGTACATGTTGATAAGTAGCTGAGACATTTTGTGCTATGGGACTTCATACCTCACATAAAGCACTCTGGGGTGGGGTAGGGTGCCTCCTTCCTGCCAGGTGAGTGTAGAAGTCCAGGTTTCCTTCAGCTTTTATTGATCCACCAGGGACTTCTCCTTACTGCTGGGCAGGTTGGGGTTCTGGCTTCCAGTTGGACCTTCACGGATACTTCCATAGCTTGTGAGGGTGGAACACCCCTTACTGCTCCCAGATAATCTCCTGACACCACAGAGTGAGAAGTGAGTGTCCTTGTTACCACTGGGTGGTGGAGAGAGCCTGCTTGACTGGACGTCCTCTAACACCACCCCAGCTAGGTGGGGAGGGGCTTCTCATCACTGCCCACTGCCTTCCCAGATTTCTGACTTTTTGAATAAAGCACGACTTAAAGGTTCAGTTCATGTCTCTGCTCGCTGGTGCTTGTGGCTGACAGCATGAATTACAATATTTCTGTCACATTAAATTTGAAGAGAAAATGATCAAGGGTACATGACTTTCATGGTAGTATATCATTATAATTATTCTAGTTCCTTGTTAACTATTGGTGTTAACTTCTTACTGATCCTAACTTCTAAACTGAACTTTACCATAGGAATGGATAGGACAAAACATAGTATTCAGAGTGCCTTAGTGCTATCCACATGGCTAGACATACACAGGAGACTTGAAACACATCCCCTGGGGATGAGGAGCCCCTGTCTTTTCATTCTCAACTGAACAGTGTTCTTATGGCAAGAACGAAGGCTACTGTATCTGCCTTGTTAGCTTGTAAGTCTCCTACAGAACCCAGGCAGAGCTGAAGCCATGGGGTCTATTCCTGGAGTCAGGGAGGGCCATTCCTGGAAGGAAAAGTAGAGGAGAGTGGCCCATAGGCTACCAGTGATTTCCTAGCAAGGACTTTTTCTGGGGGTGGTGGTGACAGGAGGTTTTAATTATGTGTGGGAAGGAGGCTTCCAGTAAGTTTCCAGGGTCTGTCTCTGAGATGTTTGCCCTAATCTTGAGGGAAAGGTCACCTCATTGCCAAATGTGCTTCCTTCTTCCCTTGAAGACATTGGTCTCCTCATCTCTCCTAGCCCTTCTGGATTTGGGGCTAGCGGGTGGAACCTGGAACAATCTCTTGATAGCAATCAGCTCGCCTCTTCTTTAGTTTGAGAAATGTTTACTTGCATTTTTCTTTCTCTGAAAACACTGCTGGTTGATCTCACTTTCTATCTCTGCCTTTCCGGCTCTTCCTCCTTGCATCCCTTACCCTGTGCCAGGTCCTCTTCTCTCCTCTCTCACAGCCGCTTGATTGTCCTGACCTCTTGGCCACCTGTTCCTGTGCTGGGTGGGGAGAAAGGGACTCTTCTGGATATGTGTGTGTGTGTGTGTGTGTGTGTGTGTGTGTGTGTGTGTGTGTGTGTGTGTGTGACAGGATACATAGATTTGGTTCTGGGCTTTGGGTTGCAAAGTGCAAGCTAGAATGAAAAACCTCCCACGCCAGCTCTCCACCAGGGTTTGAGGCTTTGAGAAAAGAAGGAAGTTCTCTAATCCACTGTATCTCGCACTGCCATGGGCAGTGGTCAGTGCTGGGGCACATGGGGACTAGCCTTTTTTAGTTTTGTGTTTTCCTTCAAGAAATAGGGAGCGGTCAAGTGAAGAAAATGTCCCCATGCATTCTGTGAAGCTTAGAAAATTTGAGCACAGGAAAGGCACCTGTCAATACTAACAGGTGTTTGTCCACACCGACAGGTGTTTGTCCACACTGGCAGGTGTAACATGCCCACATTGGAGGGTATCTGCCTATATTGGCAGGTGCATATTTATACTGTCACAAACACCAACAGACCTGTGTCCACACCAAGAAGCGGTATCCTCATGGGAAAGTATATCTACATTGACAGGCACCTGTCCATACTTATAGGGGTGTGTGTACAGTCACACACAATAAAGATGTGTCTCTACACCCATCAGTATATGTCTACAGTACCATGTATACACTAAGACATGTCTCAGTCTACACTGAGAAGTGTGTGTTCAGTACTGGCAGGAGGCTGACAGGCACATGTCCACAGTGAGTCGCAGATTCATCCTGGTGAGCTGTACTCAAGCCATCAACTGCCTAGATCAGGTCACAACCTTGGTTCAGCCCATAAACTGGGCTGAGATGCCTAGGCAAAGCCCTTGCCAGGCACTGTCCCTGGCTGGGACCTTGCTGTAGATAAACACTCCATTCACCTTGGGCTGACATTCAGGGAGGGTGATCAACAGGAGTGCAATCAGAAGACACCGCTCACACACAGGCTACAAGACACAGTACTGGGTGAGGTGGCTTGGGGTGCAGCCCCAGAGATGAAATCTCCAGGATGGACCCCTGAGCAACTGACTCAGAAGGCTAGAAGGTTAGAGTGTCATGTCCCAAGTTTGTCTCTGGCTGACCCCTCCATGCAGGACAGTCCCCATCCTGAGCTGAGATGCTCCATAGCAGGTTTGGCTCCTGGAAGGAGTCAGAGCTGTGCACTGTGGGTAACAGCTTTGGACTTTAGACTCTTGCTGTCCCTGTCTGGTACCATCTGAAGTCTGGACTCTCTGTGTGGCCCACCTGCAGCACCAGCACTAAGAATGGCCCAGTACCCAGCACATCGGGGTCTGCTGAGCCCCAGGCAGGGACCTCAGGTCTGGGGACTGTCACTCAGGGTAGTGCAGTTCTGTAGACAAGTAGAACACTAACTGGCTAACGTGGTTCTATCCATGCATGCAGAACAGCTCACCCTGACCAAGGCTGAGTCCAGGTCAGTATAGACAGTTATATGACCCAACTGTAGGAAGGCCGTGGTCATAGTAAACACACTTATCAGCAGGCTCCTGATCTGGCTGGGGGCTGTTGGGAAGGGTGGGTAGCCAAGCTGTTCACAAAGGTTTCTCTAGAAGGGTGCTAAACCTGTTGCTGGAATCCTCTAGGGAAGCCGAAATCCATCTCTTCCCAATGACCCAGGATTAGGCACCCCCAGACACAGTGGCTGACCACCAGCTGATAGGATACAGCCTGGAGCATCTGAGAGGACCAGCCTTTCACCCAGGGGAAGCCAACATGGGGTAGGCAGAGTTGTGGAGGGATCAAGGGACTGAGGTCGTGTGACATGTCCTTGGTCCTAGAAGGCCTGATGAGAGTGCACCTTGACTTTCCACTACAGAAAGTAATGCACCCTCTGAGCAGGTCATTTTCAGGTGGCTTTCTTTCATTTACAACCACATGTACTGATATGCCCCAAATCTACCCAACTCACTCACTTATTTACTACTGGATAGGAGGAGGACATTATCCATATAGACTTAAGTTGAATTCTCGTTACTGGATGTGGAAAGTGTCCATCGTGTGTTACTTCCCACACGGCCCAGAGAATCACTACCCCCTGCTCTGATGGGTCAGGGAGGACTCTAAAATACCCAGGCCCTGCCAAAAAGGACCCCTGCCCACCTTCTCTGGCTTCCTCCCTAGGCTCCACCCTTAGGCATCTCAGCAGCCCAGCAAACATCACCTTCCATCCCTAGTCCCTGACCAACTACTGGGGCCTGGCTACACTGGAGTTATTTGGTGGCTGAAGCTAACTGGCCTATGTTAGAGCTTGAAGGTTGGTCAATTTCACATGAATCACAGGGAAGAGAATGAAGGTAGGAGGGGAGGAAGGGGTTGGAAGAGGAGAAATTGCCAAAAGAAAATTCTGGAGGAGAGGAGATGGTTCAGTCAGTAAAGTGCTCACAAGCATGAGAACCTGAGTTTGATCCCCAGAACCCATGTTCAAAAAAGAAATAAAAAGGGGAAGTTGGAAGTTTGTGGTACATGCACGCTTGTGCTGGGGAGGCAGAGACAGAGGATCCCTGGGGATGGCTGTCAGCCAGTCCAGCTGGCCAGGAGGAGGCCTTGTCTCCAAAAAGTAGACAGCACTTGAAAGGCACCCAAAGGTCATCCCCTGACCTCCACATGCACCCACACATGAACACACATGAACACACACACACAAGAACTTCTGAACACATTTCTAGAAGTGGAGAGAGTAGATATAGGACAGACAATAGCTATCTATGCATTAAGCATCTTGATGTCAAACGCTTTGCTCTGGACACATGGGATTTCTCTCATCTGTTTGCAGTCTTCTGTCTAAGCTGGCCCCAGAGCAGAGGTGTCCACCTCGGGGTAGACAACAACCTCAGTTTCCAGAAATGAGCACCTTTCTTGCTCCCCCAGAAACTTGAGTTCAAATCTTGGGCTTTGTCATTCTCCTTTCTCAGCATGTTTAAGGTGCCCTGGGCCTGACACCAGGTAGGGACATTGCAGTACAGCCAGCTTTCCTTCATCACAGTCAATACAACCCAAGGCTTAGCATCAGTAACTCAAGTGAAACTGTCCTGGCAGAAACAGCCTCACCTCTTTAAACTCCTTCATGCCTGCTTTCCTCCTTTGATCTGAGGGTCACGGACCTATGGGTGTGATGTCCACTCACCTGCCACCTCTCTAGATGAGAATGTGGCTCATCTAGCACACCTGGGCACTCAGTAGAGAGTGGGCTCTGGTGTGCTGGAGGTGACCAGAAACATCACTGTTTTTGGTCTCAGCGTGTTGAGAACTGAACAAAAGCACGAGAATTTGATGGTGGAAATAAAGAATGTTACCTGTGGGGCTGGAGAGATGGCTCAGTGGTTGAAGGCACTGTTTGCAAAGCCTGCCAGCCCAGATTTGATTCCCCAGTACCCACATGAAGCCAGATGCACAAAGTGTCATGTGTCTGGCGATCATTTGCAGTATCAGGAAGCCCTGGCACACCCCCACACACACTCTCTCCTCTCTTTCTTTTTCTTTCAAATAAATAAATAAATAATTTCTTTAAAAAGTTGATGGTCATAAGGAATACACAAATCATTTCTTTAAAAAGTCCTGGTCATGAGGAAACGGCTCGCTTATACATAGTAAGGACTTCAGCCGTAACCAAGGCCATCTGATGGTCAAGTGTGGCCTATTCCAGAGTGTACCCGAGTGTCTTTCCTTATGCAGGTCTGTGAACTCAGCTGGGCAACCAGTTTGGGAGGGTGTGATGTGGATGCTGGTCAGAGTGTCTTCACCGCACACGCGGTTAGCCAGCACTCCGCATGGTCCTAGTGCAGTCTGCAGCCTGGGACGCTCAATGTTGGGGATCACCGCACACGGGGCTGTGGGGAGAGCGCTCCAGCGGTCATCTCTTCAGCCCTCAGGCTTCTACCCAGAAAAGGGGTGCCCAACGATGGCATCTAGACTTGCAGACAGAGGTGTTTGGACGTGGAGGGCTGTCGGACGCCCCCTGCAGCCTGGCTCAGGGCCGTCCGTCATTCGGGGGCTCCTGCATCCCCAACCTGGTCCAGCCGCACCCCGCTCGAGCAAAACAAGAGCACGCGCACCTGCCGGCGCCCCGCCCCCTCAGCATCAGCCAATCGCGGCGCGGGGCGGGGCCGGGCGCACCCGGGCCGGGTCCTCACTAGAGTCTCTGGCTCTGAGCGCCGCAGCAGAGCCCGGAGCGAAGCGATCGCAGCTCGGTCCCCACTGCCTCGTCCCCACCGCCACCGCCACTGCCACCACTGCCGCCGCCGCCCCCGGGGCATGGCCTGTCTGATGGCCGCTTTCTCGGTCGGCACCGCCATGGTAAGTGAGCGCCCCCGGCGCCCCCGGGGCTGGGTTGGATTTTCAAGGGGACCAGGAAGCACACAAAGCCCCGCACGCCCGCGCCCATCCCCGCCGCCCGGGATCGCATCCTCCCGGCGCCCTGGCCGGGCTCCGACCGCCTCCGCCCTGGCCACCTGGAGCTGCGGGATGCTCTTGGCACCGACCGGGGACTCCGGGAAGGCGGAGAGAGCCGGAGCGGGGACGCTGGGCAACGAGCAGCCTCACAAGTGGACAGATGGCCTTGACCTCGTCCGCCTCTGAGCCAGGGGCTTGGGGCCTTTGGGAGCGCATTGGGGAGAAGCTGCGGTCGAGGCCTGGGGAGGGAAGGTCGCATCTCCCTGCCTGCGCGCTGCCAATGCACTTGGGCAGCGGAGACTTCTTGCGCCACCCTCGGAGCGCTGGGCACAGTTGGGGAACAAAAGGGAGATCTAAGGCTCCAGGAAAGGAGCAGGCGCTGCCCTGCGCTCCGCGGCGACAGCTACTCACCTGGGGGGGGGGGCGGGATCCCCAGGAAGAGAGAGGAGTGGGGACCCCGGATCCCTGCTGGCTGCCTTCCTGCAAGCGCTGGGGAGGCCCTCGGTGGAGATAGGCTCATATTCTTTGGACCTACCAGCTTGGGGCAAAGAGGGGGTGCTAGACATAGACAGTTAGCCCAAGTGCTGTTCTCAGGGGTTGGTCAAGCGCGTTTACTCAGTGCACCAGGGAGAAACCGAGCACACGACAAAATAACCCCAGCCCACCCATCTGCTCCCCTTGTCTCCTCCTATGGCCCTGTCATCTCTGTCTACCTCAGCGACATTGCGGTCAGTGACCTCCTAGGCTGCCTTTCAAGACAGCAAGCCCTCCGTATTCCAACCTAGATCATCCCATTTCCAGCCATCTATCCCAGTGTTACTATCCTGCCGGTCCCTCCCCGTAGGCTGCAAGCCACAGTGCCTAGTACCCTGCCCCTCCCCTATATTTCATTTTTAGCATCCTGTATTTGAAGTCAGCAGGGCTCAGCAGGATTTGACCGACAGTTACCTCTCGCCTTGAGCTTTCTGCGCATGCTCTGCTCTGACAACTGCATCCTGTGATTCCAAACAGGTTACTGTAGACCATACCGAGCCGGCCAGCTCATTATATAATGATTCCGTGGAAACCTATAGAATAGGGTGAAGATGTGTGAAGGCGTCTGGTAGGGGGTGGGGCGAGAGACAGGCTGGGAGACCCTAGGCTGGCTCCCATCTTTGGGGTGTGCTCTGCCTTCTGACGCATCAGAGGCAATGAAAAGGGAATCGCCTCTTCTCTCCTTTAAGACATTTGCTTTTATCTAGCCGAATGTTTGAGTAGCATTGAAAAATTCTTCCTTGCATGCTGTCCCCTCCACGTGAGGTTCCTAAATTATGCTGGCCATGGAAAACCAGGTAATTCATGTCCATTGCAGGTAGAAGTTTCCAATCTTCTGGGTGTTGGTTATGGAAAACACTTAAAGCCACACAGAAAGCTTATACCATGTATGGAAAAAAAAACGAGTCAGAATGTTTTAAGATAGATTTCTGTGTTAATTTTTAATATTATAATTTGTTACAGAGCAGAGCTCTCCTGTTCATTCACATAGACAGGTTAATGGCTGGGCTCATTTTTTCAGGGAATCTTTTTATTTGAAAATCGTTTTTCCTATGGAAACCTGACACTTGTCTTAGTTTAAAAATGTCTGTCTGTGGCTGCACCACCCCAGGTCTGCCGGTCTTATATCAGATTGTGCAAACTAAGCAGGGGCTGCTGGTTGGGGCTAGAAAGTGGGACCCCTGAAACTACCAGCTACAAGCTCAAAACAAAGACAAGTGTAACATTACAAAAATCAAAGAACCCTTGGGAAGTTCCCAGGGTCCCTGGTTGGCTTTCCCATCTCTTTGGTCCTGGGGTCCTATTGTTGCTGGCCTGGTTGAGGGAGCTGCATGTCTGAGAAAGGACCTTGGAGGGAGGGCAGCCAGCACATCCAGGAAAGCACTTTGGGTCCCCGGGGTTGCAGGGACATGCAGGATGGGCATTTGTTCCCAATGAGATGGTGACATTTGGAGCTTTGTGGTCACTCAAGTGTAGCCTGCCCTTCAAGTGTAGCTCGGGGTGTGACATTTTGAGAGAGAGAGAGGGCACAGCACGAACTCCAGACACATATGCCCTCTTGTGCATCTGGCTTTATATGGGCACTGGGGAATCGAACTCGGGTCCTTCTGCATTGCAGGCAAATGCCTTAACCGCTAAGCCATCTCTTCAGCCCTGGGGTGTGACATTTTGATCACTTTCCTTTGGGTGGTCACTGTGAGGATTAGCAATCAGCCTGTTTTCTTTGATACCCCAGGAGATCATGGGATACTGTCTAGGTGAGCACCGTTGCTGGCAGTAAGGAGGCAGAGAACTGTGTTCCATCATCCAAGTGGCCAGCTCCTCTTCTGTGTCCTCCTCCCCCCAGGATGCTAAGAGACCATCCTACCTCGGATTCTGCCTCCCAGTGGCTGTCTCCCAGTGGCCTGGGCGTGGCTTGCTGCTTGTTGCAGACCCTCCCCCAGCTACCCGGGGCAAACCTAGATACACGGAATCCATGCTGGGCTCACCAGCCACTCCATTTCAGGTCAGGGAAACAGTCTCACCAGTGACTTCCAGGACCGGCTTAAACAGGGTCTCCTTAGCATGTCACCTCCGGGAATCAACCAACTGCAGTTGTATCTAGTCAGCAGCACAGTTTTGTTTTTTGGAGGGGAGTGTCAAAACAGTGCTTCAGGAAGGTAGGAGAGCAGAATAGGGAAGGAGAAAAACAGAAGGAACAGCAGAAGGGAAAAACAGGAGGGGATAGGTGTTTGTTTTATTTTTAATGAGCTCAGGAGACTGAGGAAAAGCTCACTGTAACCTACATTGCTGGCTGGCGGCTCTCATCTGAGGATGTGTTTCCAGAGAGCTGGTCTATTTTGGAGTGACAGGCCACTGCCTCATCATCAACAGGTTTTTGTGATTTCATTAATTGGGTGAGGCCACCGGACACGGTGGAGGAAGGGTGGGATTCCATGTATTGCTGTTGGGGGGGGTGAGGAGGTCTGCATGACTCCCTCAGTTTGCTGTGGGCTTTCCTAATAGAGAGCACCTGTAGAGACCTCAGCAATGCTCAGACACCAGGTGGGAAGAAGGCTAGCTCAGACTTGGAAGCCCCACGGAGCTGGACCCCCCCCCCCAACACACACACACCAGGCAGTCTGGATGCTTCCCTTCCCTTCTCCCAACTGGAGGTGTTAGCCTCCCCTGGCCGCTAGAGTGGCCCAGGATGAAAACACAGTCTCCTGCTCTTTAGTCTCTGTTGTCCTCAGTCACTTGCCTGGTGTCCACATGGCATTGTCCACTTGGCATTGTTCTTTAATACTTCACCTCCTAAGCATCTGACTCTGGCTTCTCCCTCCCTCCCTCCCTCTCTCTCTCCCTCCCTCCTAGTTAGTTTAGTCACCCAGGACTGTTTGTTATCTGCTGGCTGCTGCACACATCTCCAGCCCGATTACCGCCTACTGATCAAGTCTCCCCTCCCCCAACTCTGCAAGTAACTGCTTGCATTCTGCACTTCTGAGCTTGGACTGGAGGCTTGGGGGGGGTCATGCCATGGTTCCCCACTGATTTTCAGAGTGCCAAGCTCTTAGCAAAGCTTACCTCTCTAGTCCCATCTGTGCCAAAGTCCCCTCCCCTCTGCACCCACCCCCTCCCTGCATCCTAATGCGCACTATTTTTTAAAACATATTTTATTTATTTGCAAGCAGAGAGAGATAGAGATAGATAGATGGAGAGAGAGAGAATGAATGAGCATGCCAGGGCCTCTAGCCTCTGCAAATGAACTCCAGATGTATGCTACTTTGTTTTACATGAGTACTGGGGAATCACACCTGGGTCATTAGGCTTTGCAGGAAAGCACCTTAACTGATGAGCCATCTCTCCAGCCCCCCAACTCATACTCTCGCTGCCGAATTCCCTACAGGTCTCCAAATGCTCCGTTTTCTCTTGCTACTGTCCCAGGACCCTTCACATGCACTTCCTCTCTAGGGATCACCCTGCACAAGCCCCACCCCATCTCACTTTGATCATCTTAGCCAAGACTATTTCTGCAGGCAGGTGGGGTCCGGTCTGCATTAGGTGTTCTCTGCATGAGTCTCTATGCCTTTGCCTACTTTCTTGCCTGGGCTCAGTCTTGAACTTGTGCTCACTGACTCACTGCATGTCTGGCTGATTTTCTCTGGTATTCAGTTTGCCAAGGGAATGAATGTGGCTAGATGGGCTTTGAGTCCAGGGGAAAAGCCATAATGTAGGTCTGATGTCTGATATCTGTGGCAATGAGTAGATGAATGGGGTGATGGCTGTTTGTTCCCCTGTTCCTGTGGGTTTCCTCAACAAGGAAAGAAGTGACCCATCACTGGCTTCTTTAGGATTAGACACTTGTGGTGAGTGACTGCAGAGAGAGATAGATGGTCCACAGTAGCTGGAACCCGAGGGGTGGAACTGAGGGACCCTTCCCATCCTCACCCGCCCAGGGTTGGAGTCAATCCTGCACTTTTGCCTTTCTGCTTATAAGATGAGGTGGGGGGATGGCATGGACCTGGCCTCAGTGTGCTCCTCAACAACCCCTCCACCACCACTTGGGACACCCTGGCTCCCCTGGAGTCTGCATGCTTAAACCTGTTGCAGCAGCTGTGGCCCCAGAAGGCAGAGGGAAGGCCCCCTGTGCCTCTGGGTGGACTCTGGGCTGCAGGGTCCCATCCTGCCCCATCAGTGAGTTCCATGGCCACTGAGCTAGAACAGAATGTCATGGAACCCCTGCAAGAGCCCTGCAGGGAAGACACCTGACAAGAGGGTCCAGAGGCTGCCTTTGAAGCTCCCTCCTAGCATCCATGGACCTTGTTGTCTCCCCGGCACAGACACCAGCTTCCTCTCTGTGCCAGGCATGTAGAGCCTACTTCTGTTGAAGCATCCTGATCTGCACCTGCACCGCCTCAAACTGGATTTCAGACATTTCCTTCGGTGCCTTTACTTTCATAGTAGGAGAGTCAGTGATGAGATTTGATTTTGGTGAGGGTTTTCAGAAGGAGGAGATACTCACTTGGATGTGTGTGTGTGTGTGTGTGTGTGTGTGTGTGTGTGTGTGTGCACATCTTTTTCTCTCACACTAAGCTCCATTTCTCATCATCAGGAGATTTCCCAATACCCTTGCTCACCTCTCCCATGCCCCAAGTATTCAAAGCCTCAAGCTTAGTAATAGATTCTGAATCCCCAAATTCCACGGTGGCATGAAATGAAAGTTTTCTATCAGCACTAAAGAAATAGCTAACAAATGGAGAAAAGAAACAACAGAATATATCTCCTCTCTAGAACAAAGGGCAACAGCAATGCTTCCTCATTCTCAGGGCAGTCAGTGGCCCAGCTGACCAGATGTTCTCCCTTGCTTCAGCAGAGAGCTAGAAAAACTTCAGCAGAATTCATCCCCCCAGGGTTCTGCTGTGTTTAGAAGTTCCAAACACTTATTGACTGGGCCAGGGTTGCCAAGCCATTAGAAAAGCCTACCCCTTGCACTGCATAAATACTTTTGGGTCTTGGCCCATTCGCTACAGTTTATTTGAGTCTCCATGGAAGGTTTAAAATCTGAAGCTATGGGCTCGGAGTGGAGCTCAGTGACAGATGTTTACCTAGCTTGCACAAGGCGCAGGGTCCCATCCCTCACCCCTCACACACAGCTACAGACACATAGGTCCCTGCTGATGTAGCGAACCCCAACCAGCATTGTGCTTGATGGCTTAAGTTAAAGGCTTATGTCTCCTTCTCTCTTGCTTGTATCACTCAGAGCAGGTTCCTTAAGTTAACTGTGCCTCAGTTTCCTGGTCTGTATAATAGAGAAAATATGTGAGCCTTTCCACCTCTCCAGCGCTAGAATAAGGATATAGTGAGAGTAGAGTTACAAACGATTAGTAAAAGATGAAGATGAACCCCCACAAACCCAGCAGCTCAACTGGTGTTACTGCTTCTGAGCAATTGTTAGATTACACAGGAATGCACTAAAATAGCACATGTTAAATAAACTGTTCTTAGTTCCACGTTTCTTGGGAGCCGACTGTGTCTTTACTGAGGTTTTTATGAGTAGACTGGCAAGAGATAACTTTCCACGATGGTCAGCCTCTCCTTAACAGTGATTCACTGACTATGTTTTATGATGAGATTTGGTGATTCCAAAGAATGACCTGTCTGTCAGCAGATTTAGCACTTTCTCTTAAGTATCTTTTAAGTATTTTATTTATTTATTTGAGAAAGAGGAATATATATATATATATATGTATATACATAACATATATATATAGAGAGAGACAGAGAGAGGGAAAGAATGGGTGCACCAGGGCCTCTAGCCACTTCAAATGAGCTCCAGGCACATGTGCCACCTTGTGCATCTGGCTTTATGTGGGTGCTGGGGAACTGAACCTTGGTCCTTAAGCTTTGCAGGCAAATGCCATCTCTCCAGCCCTTGGGAATCTTTTTATTCGTAGCCAAAGTGATTGTCAGCCATGACAGTTCCTGCAGGTGGGTGCCTCTCCTTCACCACCCTTAAAGGCACTCTCACAGAGTAGAAAGTGTTACCATAAATAATCGATGATCCCCAAGCCTAATGGCAACTCTCTCCATGTTCTTTCTTTGCAAGGAACACATAACATAGCTTGTTGCCTCTGCCTCTTTCTTCCAGAACGCTAGCAGTTACTCTGCAGCAATGACGGAGCCCAAGTCTGTGTGTGTCTCAGTGGATGAGGTGGTCTCCAGCAACGTGGATGATGTGGAGACAGACCTGCTCAATGGACATCTGAAGAAAGTGGACAACAACTTCACGGAGGCCCAGCGCTTCTCCTCCTTGCCTAGGAGGGCAGCGGTGAACATCGAGTTCAAGGACCTTTCCTACTCTGTTCCCGAGGGACCCTGGTGGAGGAAGAAAGGTAGGGAGGGAGTCTCCCTAGGTGGTTACCCTGGGAGGAGCCTATGGTGGAAGCCACAGGCTATTGAGGGGCAGTTTGGGTCTGTAGGTTGGAAAGCTGAGATTTGGTCCCAGTACCATCACTTCCCTGGCTAATTTTTTAAATTGCTTTAGGCCTGACTTCATCTCACCTGTGAAGCACACAGGTTGGATTAGGCCATCTCAAAATTCACACTGTTTCTAAAATTCTGTGATATTATTACAGGTTAAGTGTCCCCTATTGGAAGTGCTTGAGACCATATCTGGTCTACTGGTCCTAATTTTGGATATGATTTTTGGATTTGGAAATATTTGTATATACATAATGAGCTATCTTGAGGATGGAACCCAAAGATAAACATGTCCTTTGTCTATAGTTCATGTACACCTGGTGATATATATCTACCAAAGGTAATATCATATAGTTTTTTTTTGTACCTACTTTCTGGTTGTGAGTGTCACATGGAAATTTCCATTGGAATGCTCATAAAACTGAGAGGTTTTGGAGCATTTTGGATTTCTAGTTTGAGATCTGGATAAAGAACTTCCCAGAGGTCACTCAGTGTCAGTGTTTGCTCCTTTCTGGAATGTGCACAGAGGTCCTTAGTAGAAGATGACATTGGTTTTTGCCAGTGTTTCAAGATGGAACAATTGTCCAGCAGTCAGATAAGGCAGGTGATGCCTCCCAAGCCTGGAGTGTTCAACAGCACTCAGGGTCTGGTGTCACCTCTCTGAGAACTGAGAGTTTTTATTTGAGGATCTTGGAAGGACTTTTTCATGGATGGTACTGCTGGGATATAGGAAAAAACCCACCAGTCCCAAGGTGAGCCTTGCCAATAAAGATAGAAGAAATGGGAGAACAGAGCAGAGGAAACTCACGTGAGGGGGACCTGGCTGCACGTTGAAGGGTCCTGATGTTCTGACCTCTAGCTTTAGACTTGCTAAGGATCGTTGGTGCTTCCTGGGGGCACTTGTTTTCTGACCCAATCTGCTGTTGTCTGTAGACCTTGTTCTGCATCTCCCTCTGCTCCACACACATCATCCATCTGCAAGTGGACCTGAAATGCCAGCGGGGAAACCCAGGGTCAGGTCAGATGGTCTGTGGTGTCTACCGAATCACTGAAACAACTTGAAAATTAGCAAGGGATTTGGGACAGCCAAAATGATTCAGGTGTCACTGGAAGGCTATGACTTTTTGGGGTGACGCTCAACTTAAATATCCACTTAACTTTTCTTTGTTTTTAAAAAGACCAAGCAAGACTATTTTTATTTTTTATTTTTACCTCTTTCCTCTTCCATTATTTTATCCTTTTTACCTCTTGAAGCTGAGCCTGTGAGCTCATTGGCAGGGGCAGGCTGGCCTTGGTGGTAAAGAGAATTGTGGGAACTTGATAAGTTGATCCCCAGGACCTCTGGGCCCAGCGGTTGCTGAATGAGCGTGTCTGTGTTTGCACAATCAGGAACAGGTCCTGTCCCCTCGAAAGGCCCAATTGTACAGTGTTGGTATCTGATACTTGCATTTTCAGATGCCAGCCTGTTAAGAAAGAAATTCTTCACCAGACTCAGGTCTAGGCCCATTCTTTGGAGCTTGCTGAAATTTCAACACAGAGGGTATAGAGTCTTTTCCTTCTCACCTCTAAGGAAGATTTTTTTTTTCATGTGTATGTGAACATGGTATATGTGCATGTAGGTATGTGTGTTTATATGCATGTGGGTTAATGGGTATGAGTGTCTATGCATGTGTCTGGGTACATGTGGAGGCCAGAGGTAGACATCAGGTATCTTCATTGATTATTCTCTACTTTATTTACTGAGGCAGAGTCTTACCGATTGGGCTAGTCTGGGTTAGCCATCTTGCCCCGAGGATCTTCCATCTCTCTCTCTGATGAGTGCTGGGATTACAGGGAGTCCATCAAGCCCACCAGGTATTGGGGGTCCAAATTCAGGTCCTCAGGCTTGCTGCGTTTTATCCACTGAGCCATTTTTCTAGCCTTTGAAGGGAGATTTTACAGAAAAAAAATTCATCAAATGGGCCTTATTGGTTGGTATTGATAAATGGTTGCAAACCCTTGGGAGGCACAGAGAGCATTCTGTTTCTCTGTTGTATGTGGCCTTAACAGTTTCATTATGAGAGTTGGGAACCTAGTCTAAAGATAGTCTGTATAGATATGGGAAAACCTGGAAGCATCTGGAGTTGACCCCAACACATAAAATCAGGCCCGGGAAATGCTTTGCTGATGGTGGTCAGCTATGTCCACTGCCAGGTCTCCAAGTGTAAACAAGTGCTACTCACCATCAGAGTCAGCCAACAGGTGATGGCTTCCTAGCAAGGTTGGGACACAAGTGTCCATTCTCAGTGGCTTTCATGGAGGCTCAAGCAGGTGCCACTTGCCCTGCAGTAACCTCTGGGTGGGGGAGGAGTCAGAAATGGGCCCTGCAGGACTTGCCCATGAGTCAGAGATGGTAAAGTCAGAGAGATGTCAGACATGATCAGCCTGGTGTGTCCTGGTTGTTGGTTTCTCAATCTGTGAGGCATGGTTTTGTTGTTCAGCTTCCCCCACCCACCCACCCATCCAGAGCAACAGCAACTCTGGGGTATGTCTTCTGTGTCCCAGACCTTCCTCCTGTGGACCCCATCCTTCCATTGTTCCTGAGTCTGAGGACTCAGAATTGAGATGGTGTACCAATGCAATATGAATTTAAGGTTGGAAAGAATTGCTCACATTTTTCTCACTAAATAGAAGGGCAGCTGAGGCTAGGAGTGGCTAGGCACTGTGCAAACACCCCCATACTCCTGGCTAGAGAGGAGCAGGCCTGGGAAACAGGGGGTCATGCTCTCACTCTGCAGCCCAACATGGTGGGTGAGACCTTGTATAGCATGGAGTCTTGAGGGTTCCAGGTCCACATAACCATTAGCCTGCAGGCCGCAGCCATGGAAGCTCAGAGCTCTTCCTGAAGAATGGTTATGAGCTGCAGACACCCTTCCCCTTGCCCACCACCCTTGCTGTCAGAGCTCTTAAGTGCTGCATCCCATTGGCCCTGAACTTGGGAATCTTTATCTCCCCAATTCAGAGCTACCACCAAGATGGGTTATAAAATGTGCATTAAATAAGTCTATATACTCCAGCCGTCTGACAGTGCTCCTCTGGGCTTCATACATCTGTATTCCCTGATACATCTCTTTCTACCTCTGCTCCTAAATGTCCATAAATTCTGTTTCCTTTACCCCCTCTGTGTGGGTCCTTCCTTTTCCTGTTTTTGTCCTTTTGATGGCTGCTGGCACTCTCAGCCCCCAGCAACCCGGGTCACATCCCAGCCACTCCCTGCATTTCCCACGGTGTTGATTTTGAATTCAGTATCCTCTCTGTGTGGCTCCAAGGTGACCTTCAGTCCTGAAGCGTCTTCTCATATGCTGTCACTTGATTAGCTTTGCTGTTTGTATCAGTGTGATTGTTTTTGGCATTTGAAATTCAACTTGATGTGCCAAGCTAACTGTAACAGTCATTCTGGGGTTGGCTGTCACAGCACAGCTGAAGGGGTGTCCACGTGTAAGAGTGAAGGAGTTCTGAGAGAACTGGATTCATGATCTGGTGAGGGACACAGGAGCCCAGGAGGTAAGCCAGCACTAGGATCCAGCCATTCATTCCCTTCCACTACAGAGACACTAGACCACCCCATAGATCGCATGAAACCTGCCCTCCCCTGATTTTCCTCAGAACGTGGTCACCAGAGAGCTGCACGAGCTGGACCTTCTGGCTGTGATAACATTACATCATGATGTTAAAGCAGCAGAGAGAAAGAGAACTTGGCCGTCCTTAGAGGAACATGGATGAGGGGTTGATAACAGTAGCTTTAGCAGATCCAGGCTGGTTCTTTAGTATCTCAGAGCTTGATGATTACCGAGGAGTTGACCAAACCTCTCTGTTTTCAATTGTACTTCCATTTCCACCATATGATTAATGATGCCTTCAGAGGAAAAAGTAGATCCTATAATAGATTCCTGGTAGAGGACGTAATTGTGAAAGGAGCTAATCTCAGAGGAAAAGGCCCACCCCAAGGACCGTTTCACCAGCTTCTGAGCCAGTAATTACTCTCCCTCAAGGAATCCACACACGCAGTGTGAGCTGAAGCGACAAATGACTTGGAACAGTCTGCCTTCAGTGCCGTCACACAGGCTGTTGTGGCTGGGGACATGTGGGAGCAATCTTGCCCATACTCCCTTCACCCCAGGGTGACTCTCCAAAGCTTCCTATAGGGTAGACAGTGTTGCTAATTCAGATCTCTCCTCAGAAAGGGGATCCACACGGCAGAATGCTGAGCTGCAGAGGCCAGCCTCAGTGGTCTCATTAGGATGCAGTTGGTCCGGAGCAACAAGGGGATGATTTGGAAGCCATGCAAACTGAGGAAGTCCCCTAATTTAGCCAACTATGCAGGAAACCAGTCAGATGTGCTTGGGTGGCACAAGGGACAGTATACTTCAGTTTATGTGGCTCACAGGGCCAATTCTAGAGTCCCTTTACCTTAAAAGACTGGGATCTGGGGTTTGGAAATATTCCAAGGTCATGGCAGTAGTCAAGATAGGCTTGACCCCAGCTTTTGGGATTTCAGACCAATGTCAGCTATCCATGAGAAACCTTGTAAATGCTTAGCCCTGAGGGGTCTCATCCTGAACCACCCTTGAGTCGTTAGGGATGGCCTTCATTCACTCTGTTGCCCTTCTCATGAGCCGGCTTGGATGCAGGACTTTAGCCATCAGTTGGGCATGTGAAGGGGACACATGTGATTTCATCCTCCTCTGGAGAGGTGCTGGCTCTTCTGCCTCGTCAGTGAAGGGAGTGAATGATTCAGCATGCTTTCTCTCCAACAAGATAAATGAAATTAAATACATTGGCCCAGATTATCTTGCGATGCAGTTCAGATTGGGAACAAGTGTAATCACATCTGGGGCCTCAGAGCCTTTTCACTACTCTTTCAGGCAGGCCGTGTCTCCACATGGTCACTCTCAATAGATGGAACAGAATACCACTGCCTATATTGAAACCCAATCTTCCAGCTTCATCCTTGCCAAAACCAGGCAGGAGTTAAACATTCTGGGTAGCTACAAACCAGATTATTTGCTTCTGAGCTATAAAAATGCCTTTGAACACCCTTCTCAAATTAAGTTTTCTTTCTCTTAATTTTCATAAAGTATTTCACATAGCTTGTCATTACAGGCTGGCTAAAATGAGTGGAATGTGCCATTAATAAATCCCTTTCAGGAATTCCATTAAGAAGTCTGGACTCCAACCAAGTGCCCATGGGAACGGATGGGAAGGGGAGCCCAGAAGAGGAAGGCTTTAGAGAGACTCAGGATAGACGTGAGGTTTGGGGGGGGACTTTGCTCAGGTTTCAAGGGAGCCATAGTTCCCTAGCATGAGAGAAGTACTTTTGCACTTCTTGAAGACTCCCCTGCTAAGGTAGTTTTTTGGGGTCCAAAGGGAAATTGCTTAGCCATTGCTTTGAGGCTGGAGCTGATCTTTCAGCAGTGTGGTGACCCTAGTCTATCTGCTAAGATAGATCTTGGTTTTGGTCCAGTGTTTCACAGAGGAGTCCAGTGGCCCTCAGTGGCCTTGGTGAACTCAGAGACCAGGTCTTAGGTTCTGGGCATGTGTTGACTCCTGGGGGCAGATGGACAGGCCACATGCTCAGAGTTCCCAGGGGCCACACCCTTGTGATAAGGTTTTTTGGAACTCTTCTAAACCTCTGCCCCAAATAAAATTGGAGGAACTGTTGATAGTGGAACTTCATCTCACAGAACACTCCTGGGAGGTGAAGGCTATGGACTTACAGTTTTCATGAGAGTCTCAACATCCTGGGGCTTGTGGCTCCCCTCTTCCAGCTGGTACACCCCTGCCTCTTAGTCCCCCACCCCATGGGAAGTGAGCCATCACCAGCTTTGATCTGGAATGAGGTGTGGGGCAGCCTCTGGACAAGGTCAGGTGCCCTGCTGACACGGGTATTGATTCTTTACTTGTACCCTCTGTTCAGTTTCTCCATCTGGGCATGAGCCCTTCTTGTCACTTTCCTGTTCTCCATCCAGCTGGCCTCTTCAGGGTGACTTTGCAGGAGGACTGTGCTCTGCTCTGTGGGTATCCATGTCACCGTTTTCCCTACGTCATGGTTTCTGTCTGCCTTTAGCACCTCGGAACAGACTTCTATCAGAAGATAGCACCTTTTTAGACTGAAGTCCTCCCTTTAACCAGAACCCACCCCCCCCAGTTCAAAATATAACCACAGGTGACAGTTTACTGAATGTGAAACCATTTGTTTACAAACGGACAGGAGATGATGTTTAGTAACCACGCACCTGTTCCTTTTGAGCTCCATTCTAGAACCAGCAGATTCGCTGAAGGAACAGAGGTAACCACTCTGTAGTTAGAAAGACCACTCCAAACCAAGTAGGATTTTGTCACAAGCCACAATGTCTATTAGACTAAGGTGCTAAAGTCCCTAGGGAAAGTGCTTGAATCAAACGTGTCTGGTGCTCATATGAGAAAAGGCATAAGAACAGCCTCTGGAGTCAAGGACAGTGGCTGATGTATCTGCTGGGTGCATCCCTGTAGCCAACAGTTTTATTTCCTCCCGTGCCAGCACGTTGCTAGTCACCTCTGTGCCGTGTGGTAAACAGCACTAGGTGTCAAAAGGAAGGCATGCAGAGAAGGGACTTTAAAGACTGTGGTTATATCCGTATGGGACCTATATTTAGAATCCAAAGCTTGGAGCCAACAGGAGCCTTGGGGCTAGTCTGAGCTCCTATGAAAGGAGCAAACCCTCTGCATCATTCCTGGCCACAGGTCAGTCAGCCTGTCTGACCACCAGGAACTGAGACTCAGGGCTCAGAGCCCTGCTTGCATAAGGCTGTTCTTAGCAAACGCTTGCAAGCTAAAAATGAGAATTGGAATAAGGTTCATTAGTCAACCCCAGTTCTGCTTTCTGGAACTCGGCAGAACAAGCGATCTTGGTCTTGAAATGAGTTTACAAGCTGGGGGGTATGAGAGCCTTTATCAGTTACCTTCTCATTGCTGGAACAAAACGAAAAACGTCAGATGAAGGAAGGAAGGGTTTGTTTCAGCTTACAGTTCCAGGTAACAATCCATCATGGCAGGAAGGTGCAGTGGCAGAGCCCGAGGCAGCTGGTCACATTCAGCCCTCAGTGAGGAAGCAGAGAGTGAGGAATGCTGGTGCTCAGCCATCTCTCTCCTTTTATACAGCCCAGGACCCCAGCCTATGGAAGGGTGCTGCCCACAGTTAAAATGGGTCTTCCCACCTCAATTAACTTAATTTAATCCCTCACAAGCTTTCCCATAGGCTAATCTCATCTACATAATACCTCGAAGGTGATTCTAGGTCCTGTCCACTTGACAATGAATAGATCCTAGATCCTCAGCAAGGACAAAACAGTAACCACGCTATCAACACCCAGAGTGGGCTGTCGGAAAGGAGGCCATAGCAACTTGTGGCCCGTGGAGGAACTTTGAGAGTGGGCACCCACAGGTGATGGACAGGGCAGTGTGGGTGCCCCTGCCCCTGCCAGCAAGTTCCTGTTCTCTGTAACTGGTGAGGGTGGGACTGGTCGGGAAAGCAGAGTGAGTCACCTGATTTGTTTCCAGTACTGTCCTCTGGCAGCTGGTGGCTCTGCCCAAAAGTCCCTGACTAGATCTCCCAGTTGTGTACAAGCAGTTTTGTGGGATTTGTCAGTCATCATTCCTCCCTTCCCACTTCTGAGGGGAGGAGTGCTTATGTGTTCATTTAAATAGCTGATGTTTACTGTGGTTTCTGCACATTGTCTCATTAAGAGCTGAGAGGAGCCCAAGGGAGGCACACCCTAGAACCATCTTACCCTGGAGGAACAGCAGGCTCAGGGTCTCCTCTAAGGCAGATAAAGACTCAGACTCCAGCCTCAGGTCTTAACTCACAAAGCCCCACTGAGGCACCTGTCACTTGTCAGTCACATCCAATGGCTGTGCTGTTTTCACTTGTCTTGGAGATTAGACACCCCATTCCATGGTGGCCAGCAGAAGTGACATGAGGGCCTCTCTACCTACTGTCTATGGCGGTGCTGAAAAACTCTTTTGGGCTTGGGCAGGGGGTAGCTTTGAGCCCCTGTTTCCAGGCCCGGGTGGGTGGGGGGAGTTTGGACCTCTGCTCACCCTCCACGGGCTCCCATGTTCCCTCCAAGAGACAGTTCATTTCCACTGTCCCCGCTTACTGGCAGCCCTGTGATAGGGCTTTAAATATTTGAGTAGAACCCCTCCTTTCCCGGGGTCACTGGGCCAGAGTGAGCTGAGTGCATCCCCCTGGCCGCCGAGACACACTGGCTTCGTGTGCTCACAGGTAGCTCTGGAGGCAGGCGGGCAGGACGCGGCCCCAGGCTTTTTGAAAATTCTCAATGACTAGACGGAAGCACGAGCCAGGATTGCAGGTGCGGGCGGGGCAGGTGTGCGCCCGGCCCGCGCAGGCGCAGTGTCCGCCCGCCGCCCGCGCCGGGGTTACTAGCGGTCAATGCTCGCAAGTAACCTTGGCGGCGGCGCGATTGGCTGCGCGCGCCCGGCGGGCGGGCGCTGTTGCTAAGGGGAGGGGAGATGCTGTTGTGTCTCTCCCTTGCCAAGGGACCCTCCGGTGGTCCAGATGCTCAGCACCCCGCTTCTACTGGGGTCTCAGCCTCCTGGCTGGGGTCTACCCCTCCCCCATCAGAGATCACGTGGCATTCAGAGCCCATGCTCTGTGCGCGGTACGTTCTCCACCCCAGGTCCAAAAGGCCCCTGGAAAGCGTGAGAACCCTTATTTACTGCGTGATGATTTTGAAGCCCGGGGTTGTTTCCTGATTAAGCTTAATTAAGAGACTTGGCTGGATGGGAGCTAGCACCCACATTCTAGGATGGCTGGCTTTCTGTGTGGTGTCTCTGTGTCCTTGTCGCTTTGATCATGTGGGGAGACTTAGCTCTCTTCAGCTTATGTCTAAAGTCAAAGAACGCTCATGACTTGAGGTCACACACTATCTGGTTGATCTCAGACTCCATGAAAACCATCCTGTTTGCTCTAAGTTCAGTGTGTGTGCGTGTGCATGTGCATGTGTGTTAGGACCAAACACGCAGGGCTCCTGCAAAAGCACCAGCCCAGGTTCCTCTCTGTGGTGGGACTTGAATCTTGGAATTTCCTTTTGACTGGTGCTTACACCTATTAAGGCCTCTGGAGCCCAGCAGGTTTTCCTTGTCCCCTGCTGAGTCACTTCCATCAGGCATGGTTGATGGCGAGGGGAAATAACATCTGAACCCGAGGTGTGTTTTCTGTGGCGTCTGTGACTGTTTGTGTAAGCCCATAAATGGAATAACAAACCACAATTTCTGCCAGATGCGCTTCATTTGGATATCTGGAAGGCCTGGGACGGGATGGAATAGAGGAGGTACCATGTTGAGTCCTCTCTGGGGACCAGAGCTTTCTCCAGACACTGTCCTGATGGTTCCATTGGGCTTAATTTAGGTGCCTTGTGAAATGTTAACCACCGTCATTCACATGCCCTGTGCAACCTTTTGAGTTCCTGACCAATGAAAGAGGCTGGTGATTGTTTTTGTCTTGGGTTTTCACTGCTGGTTCAACCTATCTATTTTGTGGTTGTCATTATCTTTTGCAAGCCTGCAGAGAGATGATAAACCCTCTGAGCTGACAGGGGGCTAGAGCAAGCCAGAGATGGATCCCACTTGTGATTTCCGGAGGTTTTGTCAGGGAGATGGGGAGAAACCTTTGTAGCAGGAAGGAAGTGTGTGCATTTCTGAAAACTAGAGTGTTAGATTACTAAAGATGAAAACACAGATTATGAACCAGAGAACGACTCTGGCCAGTGCCTGGTGGGGGAGGGGGAGCCCTTCCGTCTTTCTCATATTTTGCCTGCATGCCCACTAAGGACTACAATGGATGCTTCAGACCTCCTGTCTCTAAAGTCCTGAGCATGAATTTGTCTAGAAAATGGCTCTCCTACGTGAGAGAGAGCGTAGCCAGGCACCCCTGTTAGCATAAATGCACCCATGTGCCTGGGCCAAATCCCACACAGATCTCATCTCTGCTGTCTGTCTGGTTTAGAGATAATTGAAGAGGCCTGTCGCCTCTTTTCTGGAGAACCATCCATCAATTCTGAGTTGAAAAGACCAGACTAGAAATTTCCAGAAGCTGAGTCTGACCAGTGAGACTCTCGGTTCCTCTTTTTCCTCTCCCAGGTTCCATTCCCTGTGGTTTCTCCTTTTGGCCTCCCAGGCTTTGGAACCACCCATAAGGAAGTGGGTCTCCCCTCTGTTTGCATTCTCTTCACTTTGCTCCACCCTTTACCAGGAACCCAGGTGACTTCCCCAGGCTGAGGAAGCCTTCCTTCATTCAATGGGACCGCATGGACAGGAGGGTCCTTCCTGGGGCTCCCACGATCAGTGTGTTCTGTAGCGCTGTTATTCCAAGCTTCTAGGGCTGGAGAGATGGATCAGCGGTTAAGGCACTTGCCTCCAGTGCCTAAGGCCCCCCCCTTCAATTCCCCAGTACCCACATAAGCCAGACCCACAAGGTGGTAGCTCTGGTGTGTGCGCTCTCTCTCTCTCTCTCTCTCTCTCTCTCTCTCTCTCTCTCTCTCTCTCTCCCTCTCTCCCTCTCTCCCTCTCTCCCTCTCTCCCTCTCTCCCTCTCTCCCTCTCTCTCTCCCTCTCCCTCTCTCCTTCTCTCCTCTCTCTGCTTGAAAAAATGAATAAATAAAATATTTTTAAAAATAATAAAAAAGAACTTCTGCAGGTGGTCTGTTAGTGATCCCTGTGTGCCCACCTCCCAGCAGTTTATGGCTCACTTGGGGTGAGCCCAGAGGAAAGCCACCTTCTGTGCCCCCAAAGGGCACTTAGAGGCCGGGTAGAAAAGCAAGAGCCTCAGAAGTAGTGATCTTCCTTTATTGTGCTGGTCCCATGAGCCTTCTCTGACTAACCATCATGGGCTTGGCTTCTGGGTGTCATTTCCTAGGGTCAACCTAACCACTAGCCTCATAGTATCCAGGACCAAGGATGGGGCAGTGACCTGGACTTTGGGTCAAGACCACTTGCTTTTGAGTCCTGGCTGTCCCCTTAGTAACCTGTGCTCATGTACCTCAGTTTCTCCCGAGGCAAATGGAGCTGGTAAAAGCGCAAATCTCTGAGGGTCTCAGTGGAGACAGAGGGTCTCAGTGGTGAGAGCGCATGCTCAATGCATCCCGTGCTGTAGCTGCTTGTGCTAACACATTCACTTTTTGCCTTGTTGGTTTCATTAAGGATCTCCCCTCCTATGATTGATGGTGATGATGTGGATATTAGCTGGGAATCAACTAGTTGCCCAGCAACCCTGTAGAAAGGTTCCTAGCACTCTATTGTGAGGGACAGATATGCTGTGGCTCAGAGATGTGAGCTAACTTGCTCAGGCATCTCCTCCAGGACCTGCTTTCCAGTCCCATGTTCTGAGCTCTCTCTCAATGGACAGTTGACCAGCTCTGGGAACTCATTCCTGAGATTCACTTGTTCCTTTCTAAGATTTACCCTGCTGCTCTCTTAGTGGATAATACTAGCCAATCCTCATTTCAGAGATAGTGAGAAGTGTCTCTTATTGAAGACTTGGCTCTGACATGTGCAAGACAAGTCACAGCTGTGACCTTCTGAGAACTTTCAGGTCACTGGATGATTCGTTTTGCATCTTGAAACTATTTATATTTAAGCATCGACATTTGTGAGTGGCTGGGTGGAAAGTTCCACCATTGAAACAGAGCTCCGTAAGCAACATTACACTTCAGAATCTGCCTCCTGAGAGGTTAATGTAGGTCATCTTGGGAGGAACTGAGACTGTATCAGACTGAATGTCTTAGTCTTGTGGTTGATTTTCATGACTGATCATGAAGGATGTTGTACCCCCTGCTCTGACTGACAGCCTGTGGTGGGGACAACAGCAGTGCAGGCAATTTGGAACCACCCATCAGGAAGAGGATCTTCCCCCTCTGGTGTTGGTGGCAAGCCAGCCTCAACACCCAGGTAGAGGTTATACCTGCATGTTCTTGGATCCTTAAATGTTTACTATGAATTTTGTAATCCTGTCGTGTTCTCGCTCTTTGTGGTCATTGCAACGTGTAACAAAAAGAAGCTAAGGAGAATTAAAGCACACTGTGAAATTGGTTTGGATTTTGTTTCTTTTTCTGGTTTTCTCTTGTGTATGTGTACATGTTTGTGTGTGCAGGTGGACGTGCATGCGTGTATGTAGGCCAGAGGACAACCTCAGGTGTCATTCCTCAGCCATTGTCCACCTTCTTTGAGGCAGGGTCTTTCACTGGCCTGGAATTTGCCAAGTTGGCTGGCCCACAAGCTCCAGGGAGCCACCCGTCTCTGCTTCCCTAGCGCTGGGATCTCAAGCTTGCCCCAGGTTCGTTCTACATGGCTTCTTAGGATGGAACTCAGGTCCCCATGCTTGCAAGGCAGGTACTTTACCAACTGAGCTCTCTCCCCAGCCCTCTCTTTTATTGAATAAAAAGATTCCAAATCTAGCACCATTTAATAAAAATGACAGTGGAGTGTTCAGCACTGGGAAATCTCTATCACACTTCTGGAGGCTCAGGGTCTATTGCAGAAGAGCTGGCGGAAAGACTGTAAGAGCCAAAGGAAGGGGAGGACTGCTTACAGTGCAAACTTCCAGACACAAAGTGGCCTTGATATTCATGACTTTGCTGTGCCTGATAATACCTACACATTATGGGAGGAAAAGATGATGACACCGAAACAAAACAGAGACTAATTGAGAGGGAGGAGAGATATGGGGGAGGGGGAGGGAATAATAAAGGCTTATGATCTACCATTATGGAAGCTCTCAATAAAAAGTTAAAAAAAAAAAGACTAGTCAAGGAAGAGGCTGTGTAGAGTGTAGCTCTTGAGCTCTGGAGTGGGAGTCTGCGTGCAAAACTTGCTCTGCCACTAGCTAGTGGGGCACCTGGATGAGCCCTTTACTGTCCCCATAAAGAGGGTGCCATAACAGCAGTAACCCCATCTGATTCCACCTATGAAGCATTGTGCCCCACAGGTGGGACTGAACAAACAGTCATAAGCCTTATTATGCGTGAGATCATAAATAGTAATAGAATCAGTAAGATGTATTAAAACATCTTTATTATTCTAAAAGGAAAGTGTCAGTTCATAATGAATGGCAGATACTGGCTCAACATTTCCCGAGTCCACATGTTCTCAGAGCCTCCTGGGTGTGTGCTCCATGAGCTCAGGACTGCCCTGTGAAAGGAGAGGTCTTCAGGACTGTGCTGTATGTGGTGAAACCCAGAATGACCCAGGCTGCTGCCTCTAGACGCCTGTACTGACCTGCTTGGCTTCATGTCTCTGTGTTACCTGTACTCTGGTGTGGGAGCAGAACCTGGCTGACCCATACTGTGCAGCCCTCCACAGGTGGATGTTCATAGCATTCAAGTGACCAGGCTTTGACCAGTGATATCTTCAGAGTCAGAGAGCCGAGCCTAAGCCTAAGATCCAGAAGGTTCCTCTGGGCATTTTGGGGTATTTGATTTCCAGGCTTCCAGCACTTTATCCCTCAGGTCAGACCCAGAGAAGGGGAATGTAATATCACTTCATCCCTTCTCCAGGTCCTGGCAGGTGACAATGCCCTCTCATGGGGCTGGGCGGTGCTTGTCATTTGTGTGCTCATCTGGGTCTGTGAGGGAAGCTGGGTCCCACAGAGGAGGGACAGTGGCAGGCTGAGGGTGGTGGGTCAGGATGGGATGGATGCCTGCCATACTGTCCCTAATGCCGGTGTAAGGTACTATTTCCATGTTCTCAAGGAAGAAGTTCCAACTTGGAGGTCAGTCAGAGACCCTGCTAATTCCAGGAGGACCCCAAGGCCAGTCTGACTAACTCCCAAGTTCCTCCTGTTAGCTCTTCAATGTTTTATGAAACAGCCAGTGACCACCTAAAGGCCATGGCCATTTTCAGTGACCTTCAAACATGAACATGCTTGCTGACTGACACTGCTTGATCGAGAAGGAAGCATTCACTGTAGACAAGCTGGTGAACCTGGGAGGTTGTCAAGGGTGGAGGCCCCAGGCGGGTCTCTGGACTTGGCCCAGGTGACACCTGTGACCCTGCTTGGGAAGAGTAAACACGCAAGGATAGCACATTCCAGCCTTACACCTGGCAGTGTGACCTTCAGCACCACCCACAAGACTGGGGGCACAGGTGGCAGGTAAGAGGGCATCAGGGCATAGGCAGGCTCTCAAGGAGGAATTCAGCTGGCATGGGTGTCTACCACCACCTCCATTCCAGCCCAACAGTCTTTGGTTCCATGAAGGAGAATGTGCGTTTCTGAAAATCTTATTCTGGCATTCACAGACAGCTGGTGAGGGCATTGCCTACCGCCAGAGTGACTGCCCCTTGGGAGCTGACCTGGACTCAGGCTGGCCCAACAATTTTCAGCAAACATTGGTTGGGATAGCCAGGAGCAGGTGAGAACCCTTCCTGCAATCATGCCCTGGGTGGGGTGGGAGAGCACACTAAGGTGGGGTGTTGAAACCCCAAAGGCATTGGTCATCTTGCACTGTTGCCTAGGAAACCACACTGTATTAGAACACCCTGGGGCTGTGCTTGCTTTATGGATAGACCTGCTGTGGCACACACAGTAGGGTGAAACCCGGATCCAGGACACACAGCCAGGCCTGAGGTAGACTCTAGTGTTTATTGTTAAAGCAAAGTTATGGAAGCCCTGGTAGTTCTCATCCTGTACTTTAGCTTTCTGAATTTCCCTTAGGGAAAACAGGTTTTTAAAAACCCATATCTGGTGGTAACTGCAGAGACTCTCTCTTAACTGGTTCCAGTAATGAGAATAAGGGACTATTAGTGTGCAGCCACAATGGGACATCCCTGCCCCAGCACCCCCTCCTAAGCTCAGGGAACATTGTGGAACAGGGCGCAGAAAACATGTAAGAGCTGCAGGAAGGAGTGAGTGAGGAGGAAAGCTGTCTTGACCAGAGCCTCACATACTGCTCGCAACAGGTATGATTACCAACATAGGCTGTGCAGAGAACAGGGCCTGTCAACATCCGGTCAGTGGGGGGACAGTTGTATGACCCCCACTCCTCTCTGAGGTCTTGCAGGCAGATAGTGGTAGCTGCGGGAGAGGGGATCATGATCCCCCTCATTTCTAAGATGGTTCCTGGGGGAAGGAGAGACATTTCCTCCCTTCCAGTCTAGACATTGGAAAGAAGCTCATTTTGCTGCTGCAAATCCAGGCTCCTGGGAGAAGTCCTAATGCAACTCACTGGGTCAGCAAGTAAAAATAACAGACCTGGAGGTAAAGGGGACTGATCAGAAGGAGGAAGGGGAACAGGAGAGAGTAATGGAGAATGAATAATTAAAAATACATTGTGTCCATGTATGAAAATGTCACAGTGAGACCTGTTGTTAGGTGTAATTAGCATATGTCAATTAAAAAATAACAACCCTTGGCCCTGAGAGCAGAAGGCCGCAGACACTGCTAAGCGGCTGTGATAATAGGGGAGACTTCTGGGCTGGAGGGGACCTGCTGTCCCCAAGGGGCTCATTCATTTTGCTTGGCTTTCTGGCCATTCCGCACTCCCAGGATGACAGTCCTTCAGAGCTGGCGGTGATGGGAGGCAGTGACCCGTGGGAGCTGTTTGTGGATGGTGCTGGTGTTGTTGTTTTTTTTTTTTTCACACCTCCAGAAGCTGAAGGAGAATGAGGCATTGGCATTCTCATGGCCCGAGGGCTTGGGAGCACAGGGGGCTCTGTCCCACCTCAGAGGTTCTGAGTGATCACGGACAGTCCAGGTTGGAGTTTGCACCACCCAGGGACTGCAGGCGCTGCTGGACGGGACCCTGCTTGGAGCACTGCTCATTTAGAGCAGAGTTGTAATGACCCCTTTGAAGCCATACTTGACACTTAATAAACAGGGTCAGGAAGTGGCCCTGCCCACACCGCCCCTGGAGTCAAGGGGAGTTTGGGGAGGGCAGGGACTTGCTCACAGAGGCCCAGACAGTAGCAAGTCAGCAATTCCCCAGGCTTCCAAAAGAACTTTCCTTCGGAGTCTGGAAGATCAGGGAGAGATGCAGAGAGCTAGTTGCCTTCTCAGGAAGGGCAGGACCCGGTGCTCAACCTGGGAGCTCCTCTACCTGCTTTCATCCCAGGGCATCTAGCCAGACAGCACGCTCTGCACATTGGGTACAAGAGCAAAATGCCTGAATTCAGCAGATTAAGGGAGTGAGGATTCTCTCTTTGTCTTTCTGTTCCATAGCTGCGCTTGGGTTTCCTGTGAGTAGGCTTGTGTCAGTCTGTCCCCTGGCGGGTGGGGGAGGAAGACAGGATTTCTAGTTGGGTGTGGGACACTTCCCTGTTAAGTCAAGGTGCACCTTCCTGGGCAATAGGACCTGGCTGGAGTTGAACAGGGACTTGGGGAACTGAAGCATTGTCGCCCTTCAGAGGCATCAGACCCACAGTTGTTTTGTTCTCCTGAGTTGCCTAGGGTTTCACCAGACCCAGTTTTCCTCCTGCCCAGGAAGCTCAGGCTCCCAGAGCTGGTAGCCATGGGTGGTGATATCCAAAGATTGAGGCGCAGTCCAGCTCACTGACTCATGGAAGTGCCCCCGAGATGGCCCAGAGGCCTCCTGAGAACTGGCCAAGAGCAGTTCATGGGCTTCTCCCTACGTAGACACTCTTCCTTTTAAACTCCTTGCTCACTGTTATGGTTTAGTGGTTTGGGTCCCACATACTGCTATGTGTGTGTGTGTGTGTGTGTGTGTGTGTGTGTGTGTGTGTGTGTGTGCGCGCGTGTGTTTTTAAAATTTTTTAATTATTTATATATTTGTGTGTATGTGTGTACATGTATATGTGCACATGTGTGTCAGGGCCACTGAACACCAGACGATTACACTTTTTGGGTCTGTCTTACATGGGTGGCATGGGAATTGAACCCCAGGCCAGCCGACTTTGCAAGCCTGTACCTTTAACCACTGAGCCATCTTCCCCAGCTCTATTCCACATGTTTTAGGGATGAACATAGGTTGTTTGACAACTATTGTACCCGAGCTTCCAACACTACCAGCTATTTTTTTCTCTCTTGCAACTATGACTGTGCTGTCTCTCGCAAAGGTGTCCTGGGGACGGGCACAGTCAGCCAGGAATATCAGCACATGTGTGTGAGACCTGTCTCCAGACCCAGGGAGCCAGGCCTATCGACATTGGGTGGCAATGGTAGCCGAGTCAAGTCACATTATCATCATAGGAGGAGGGCTAGGGACACAAAGCAACAGCAGCGCCTGACACAGGCTATTCTGTAGGCCCTCATCCATAGTCCCATGAGCTCCTGTTGTCACCCTTTTCTAGAGACAGGAAGTTCTGTCCCTCAACAGGGGAAAGGTAGGGTTAGGACCTGCTCCATGTGTCTCCAAGGCCTGCCAGCTATACTCCTTGAGTAGTAAAATAGCGGAAGCACAAAGGGAGCTCGGATAGGTACTGTGGCCCAGTGACCTGGAGGAAGAACACTTGGTGTGGCGGGGGCAGGGGAGGGTCTGTGGCCATGTTGGCCCAGCCATACATCAGGGGCTTTATAAGCTTTCTATTACTGTGTCTCTCCGGCAGTGGCAGGCTGCACGTAGGTATTTGTATCCCCGTTATAGTCAGCTTTTCATTACTGTGCAGAAAAAAACCCCGATTAAAAGCAGCTTGTGGAGGAATGGATTAATTTTGGCTTACAGACTAGAGGGGAAGCTTCATTATAGCAGGGAAAATGATGGCATGAGCAGAGGGTGGACATCACCTCCGCCCCAGCATTGAAAAAATTTTCAAACAGCAGCAGGAAGTTGTGCCAAACATTGGCAAGGGGAAGCTGGCTATAACCCCCATAGGCCCACCCCCAACAATACACCTCTAACAAGGTTCTATTTCCCAAACTGCCATCAGCCGGGATCAAGCATTCAGAACACATACCTTTGGGGGGACACCGGGGTGATACCATTACAGTCCCCAAATTACAGAGCAAACAAGGTCTACAGGAACACATGGAGCTGCAAGTCTGTGATGTGTGTTTTGAAAAGGATTTGAGTGTGGCCTGTAATCCTATCAAATTCATTTGCTTCCTGGGGCAAGAATTGGCAGGATGGCTGAATGGTCAAGGCATGCTGGGAAACCCTGGCCAGACAGGTAAATTACAAGAATATAGAAGTGTGAGGGTGTACAGGCATGTGTGTATACATTATATGAGGTCCAGAAGACAACTTACAGTGTCATCTTCAGGAATGTGGACACACTTTTTAAATTTATTTATTTTTATTATTAATAAGTAGAAGCTCTGCTTGTACAAGTCTTGTGTTGGTAGCCCCATTTCCCTCCTTCCTGCCCCCAGTCTAAGAGATCTCTTCAGTGGGATTCCCAGAATTGTCCATGGGATGGAGGGCTATGAGTTGTTCAAGCAGCAGACTGGTTTTTATTTTTTTATTTTGGAGGTTGAAGGGATGGAGAGGGGACAGTGTCTCTAGATATTCCCCACTATGACTCTTACAATCTTTCCACTCCCCCTCTTCTACAACATTCCCTGAACCATGGTGGGTGAGTTTTAAGTCTGCTTTAGTGTTGAGGACTTAAGAGTCTCTGGGTTTCTACTTTGGACTGTTTTGAGAATCCTCAGTGTCTGTCACCATGACCCTTTCAGGTTGGCTGTGGAAGCAGCATTCTTGCTCGACTCATCACTTCCCCTGTGACCACCCTTTTTGAGACAGCTTCTCATTGGTCTGGAGACTGACTGGACAGCAAGCCTCAGGGATCCATCCATCTGTCTCTGCTTCTCCAGTGCTGGGATTACAAACACATGCCATTGTGCCCAGCCTGGCTTTTACGTGGGTTTAGGGGATCAAACTTGGTTCCTCACGAGCTATCTCCCCAGCCCAGCGGCTTTCATTGCTTACAGCCAGGCTCTCTCCTCTATCTGGGAGTGGATGTGTGAGGTAAGAACCAGCCACGTGGGCCAGAACCTGAGTGCCCAGAACAGCAGGAACCTGGCTGTCTGCTGGGTATCCACCTGGCCTAGGTCCTTCTGTCCCCCTGGTGAAACATCTCACCTGTGACCTTTTGAAAGGCATTTGTGGCTTCTGATTGACCTTGACTATGGTTTTAGTGGAACATGGCTCTATTGTCAATAAGTTTTGTGTCCCAGGAAACCTTGGTTCACCTGATTGTCAAAGGAGGTGCTTGAAAGAACATAATCTCATACTAGCTTAATGACTGCATGTCAAGGGGTCACACTCCTCCTGCCCGATCTTCCTTCCTACTTTCCTATGCCCTCCTCTTCTTCACGGGTTCTGTGCCCCCCCTTTGGATTTTGAGGTTCCCCACTTGGAGTGAAACAAGGCAATGCTCTACAACTGAGATATATCCCCCGCTCCCCACTCATGTTTTCTATTTTGAAAGAGGGTCTCACCAAGATTACCAGGCCATCCTTGAACTTGTAATGGTCGGGATTACAGGTGTGTGCTTCCACACCCCGCTCATCACTTGGATTTGAACCTTGTTTGGGTGGCATGTTTGGGGTGGGGGCTCAGAAGGAAGCTCCCCTCCCAGTGTCGTTGGAAATTGTGTCAGAGGGAGAGCCGCTGGAGTGAGGCCTTGGCAAGCCGCTGCTGAGGGTGGCCATAGAAAGGAGATTTGGGCCAGCAGCTGCCACCAACTCTTCTGCAGAGCACTGTCCATGTGCCTGCACAGCTGGGCACCACATCAGTCAGAGTGGACACTATTAGTGACAGTTTAGTGACTTAGAATGACCTGTGAAGGATTATCTCCATTAAATTCATTGACACTGTGTGACTGGGAGACACCGTTCCATGGGTGGCGGTCTTGGACTGTATAAAAGGAGAGAGCTGCCTGAGCACCAGCATTCCTCACTCTGCTTCCTCACTGTGCTGAATGTGACCAGCTGCCTCAAGCTCCTGCCACCATGCCTTCCTGCAATGACAGACTATGACCTTGAACCATGAACTAAAATGAACCAACTTCTTGTCAGGTATTCTATTCCAGCAATGAGAAAGTAGAAAGGACAGTCTGGTGTCTCACCCTTGTAATCCCAGCACTCAGGAGAAAGTAACGGATACACAGTTGGAGCCTCAGGATATAGTGGGCAAGGTGATTGTATATTCTCACACAGGCCTGGTAGCTGGAAGGCTGTGGAGACACACAGGCTGCTCCCAGGGAACACACTTCCCCCAGGCCTGAGTCACAGAGGTCCCTCCAGCAGGAGGTCCTGGGAATCTGCAGAGCACAGTTGGGTAAAGAATAAGAGGCAGACTAGAGGAACAGGCCAGATGAGCTAACACATCTCCCTGGCAGATGGAGGGCCGAGAGGAAGCTGGACCTTTGGGCTCAGTACAGCCAGGTTCAGACTGAGGCAGTCTCTGCCAGCTGCATGGCTTCTGGTTCTTGCCTGACGCCTTCCACACAAAGAGCTTCTTGGGTCCCGTTAGGGAGTAATGCTGTCATCAGAGCAGACCCACCTGGGAGCTGCCATTGTATGCCCTTGGGCCCTCATCACTGAGCCTGGGGGGGGGGCAAGAAGGGTTTGTAAGATGGGAGTAATACCCATGAGCCTTTGCCTGGTTCCTGCTAGTAACCTGTAGGGGCTGGTCAGTGGATTGACAAGCTTCTATTGTTGGCGCAGAGTAAAGATAGAAGTGAGGAGGTCATGTGTGCCTCATGGGGGGCATAGGAGAGAGTGGATGAGTACTGTTTACACAGTGCTTATCAGTGCAGACTAGTCTCTGTCACTGTGTGGATGCTCTGCATAGCTGGGCTGGAAATACCTGATCCAAGCTGGATGGCTTCTGCTTAGAAATGGGCCTGAGAGAACCTACGGAATCTAAACCAGAAGTCAGAGGCCAAGAGGCAAGGTGAGAGGGCCAGGGAGACAGGGAATCAGGGGGCCGCTGTGAAAAAAGCATGAGCACACAGCACCTGCACTGTAGCTACTACGTTTGTTTTTTGACCATTTGAAGTGTGAAGTTGAGTATACCTGAATTGTTGTGCTGTGTCGTCTCCACCATCCATCTCCAGACCTTTCTCATCTTCCCAAATGGAAACTGTCCCCATAATGCCAACTCCCACCTCTTCCCAGCCCTTGGTGCCCATCATCCCACTTCCTATCTGTGGGCCTGAGGACTCTGGGGATCTCCTGTGCATAGAATCCTGCAGTATATGTCCCTATGTGCCTGGCTTATCATCTAGCACAGCATGGCTGAAATCTCCCAGGGGATTGCAACCAAAGGGGATCCACTCCTCTCCCAAAGCCAGAGAGGGCCTCCTGGTCCTCTGAGGGGTGACCGATGGGCAGTGCGTTAGGTGTACATTTGGGGACAGATCACAGTGATGTCCTCTGGTCTGGCTCTCAGTGTCTTAGAAAGACTCCTGTGTGTGTGCCTTCAGGGTCATGGGTGGTTACTAAGCCAGCATCCCAGACCCCATGTCTGCTACAGTCACCAGCTCCAAAGCCCCTGTGCACTTTGGAAATTGCAGAAAGCAAGGAGCAGCAGTTTGACTGGCAGGTGTGCTTTTGCCACATGCTACCAGAAACTAGGGCAGCTCAGAGGGCCCTTGGGCACAGGGGGAAGCTGGCACAAAGAAATGCTTCTGCATATCACAGGAATATGGAATTCTGTTCTTTGGGTCTTGAGGTTACTTTGGAGGAAGGAGGGAGGAGTCAGGAGAAGCAGGCAATCTGTCCTGGAGCCCTTCAATTTGTGATTAAGGGCACCGGGAAAGGAAGAGAGGAAGAGAAGAAGCTCAGCTGGTCTCATCCTAGGAGCACCCACATCCAGAGACAGATCTGGCTTGGGGTGCAGAGCCTGGGACCATTGATCTGGTGACATTGCTGGTATTATTGGCATCATTTAAACAATCAAAACAACTTTTTCTGAATTGCTCTAGCCAGGGTTAGAAGCCTGGAAAAAGACCAGTTCTGCTTTTGGAATCATAAAAATACTTCACGACAGAAAACCCACTCCACTCTGTGCCTTACAGGCAGGTGCCAATGCCGACAGCTGCGTCTTGGGGCTGTGCTGGGGTGGGGGCTGCAGGGCTTGATCTGATGACCTAGCTTGCACCCTTGTATCCAGTGTGCATGAGTGTGTGTACATGGTATGTGTGTGAGCCCATGGTGTGTGCAATATGCTGCAGGTATATGTACATATGCAGGGTGCCTGTGTGTACATGCTGACTGTATGCACATGTGTGCGTGTGCACAGGACTGATTCACCAAGGGAAGGCTCTCTCAGGGGAAAGCAGCCTGGAATTCGATGGGAATTTGTGCTTTTCTCTTTCCTACCTGAGGCTGGAGGGTTGTGATAGGTGGGAACCCCAGAGGGCTGCTGATTGCTTTCTCTTTGATCCAGGCACTGCCCCTACCCTGCCTAGGGAGGAGTGGTCCTGTTTTCTCTTACAGTCCCTCCCTTCGCCCATCCACTGCCCCTGGGGCTCAGAGGTCCCACTTTGTAAGCTTCTTTGGTATGGATGACCTCCACCAGGCCCCAGGGGGAACCCACTGGAGCTGGGTGTCCTAGGCCAGGACAAGGAGGTGTCCCAGCTTGAAGCCAGGTCTTCCTCTCTGAGGCTCTGGAGAGTCCCTTGGCCTCCTGTCCTCTGGAACACCCAAGTCCTGGTCCCTCCCTCCAGCGCTGCTGATGTCAAGGTAGATTGCATTCCACTTGGGGAGGGCTTGTTCCCCAAAGGTCACAAGGGTTCCCCACAGCAAAGACATTAATTGCTTGCTGACAGGATACACATCTGCCTTCCTTCCCTCAGGGGTGGGTTCTCCAGCTGCTGCTAACAAGATCCTGTTTGCTGGGCCCTGGGGGTGCTGGTCTGATCAAATTGCTATCCGCTGTGGGGTGGGCAGGTTCTCCCAGCTACAGATCAACCTCAGAGCAGATGCTGGGGACAAGATTCTTCCCAAACTGACAGCCCTTCCACAGCACAGCCCAGGAGAGTGCAGGGCATCCGGGGAGTAGGGTTAGCTCTTGGATGCCAGGCTTAAACAACCAGATCAGACATGTCTAACCTCAAACCACGCTCCTTGGTGGGAGCTGGTGTCCTGCTTGTACTCTGGACACAGACAGGGTCCTTGATTCACATGGATGTGACCACTCAGCAGTCACTTCTTGAAATGAAGAGAGACCTTTGTCCTCACCATCTTGCTGATTGCCTTTCCCAGCCTTTCGGTTTCATGTTTCATTTGTTGAGCCCGCCCTGTGCCAGGCTCTACGCACAGCTCATGTTGTGTTTTCACAGACAGCCGTCAGGCTAAGCACTCATTTTGTGCTCATTAGCAGGTGAGGAGAATGAGTTTAGAAAACTGACGGAACTTGGCCAAGGTCACACAGCTCATTAGACACGATGCTCCAAAGCTGGGATTTGAAAGCTGTGGAAGCCACTGGAATCCCCTGGACTATTTCCCACACAGATTCTACCAGAGTTGAGTTGTGCAGTACTCTGGAGACGCTGTGTTTTAAGCAGTACTGGGAGCTAAGTGTTTCCTAGATGACATCTGGTCGGTGTTCTTGGTGCTGACTGGCACTCTTAATATCAAGGTGCAAGGTTTGGGGCCACCAACATGGCATCGGCAGGACCTGGTGTGGAATTGGTTCCATGGGTGGGTGGGGGATGGTTATGCTGGGGACCAGCTGCCAACTACTTGACACTGTGTTTCAACACATACTGAGAACACTGGGGGGTGGGTGGGGAGGGGCACGGAGGTGGGCAAGAGACTGGCTGGGAAAGGACCATACTGGGACAGCCCAAAAGATATACAGGAAGAAGCAGAGAAATATGCCGGGGACTCTGAAGGAAGAAGACTCGGATGACAGCAATATAAATAAAAAGCAGCTCTGTGTCACCAAGGGCACAGGTGTGTATGGGAGCCGGGAAGAACACAGTGGGGTTTGGTGCAGTTTTCTCTGGTGAAGCGAGGAAATGCCTCACTCTAGAGATCTGTGGGTGCCATGCAGAAATTCAACATTAAAAACAATTCTACACATCCATTTCAAAATTAAAGGGTTTTTAGTCACCTGGCTCTTTATAACATGCCCAGGACTCCTGCATTGCTCATGGTCTTTGTTTAGAATCAACTGGAAAACAAAATAGCCGCTATGCACTGCAGTGATCTTAGGTTTGGCCTTCCTGAAGGTAGTTTCTACCAGCAACAAATATACCCAAGGGGTAGGAGGTAGCATTACCCACAGCTTCTATGCCTGTGAAAACTAAAGAAGCCCCATCCCTCTGTGCTTTGCATCTAGTGCACTATGGTCGTAGAAGGGGCTTTGGAGTGGAGACCTCCTTTGTGATGGAGAAACATGGACAGAGTGGTATAGAGGTGTCACCAGCCTGTTTGTGTGGGGTGTAGGCTGCTTTGGCCTCCTCTGCCTTGCTCATTCCTCCCCAGAGGTTTCCATGGGAACACATGGGAACACCAAGGCCAGTTTTATGTTCCAGGTTGCAGAGTGCAGTTCAAGGTGTTCCTTCAGCCTGGGAGAGGACACCTATACTGGGGACAAGATCTAGGGACCCAACAAGGACCTGGGTGGTCAGGAGGCCAGCTCACACCTCTCTTAGAACAGTACAGCTTCCTCCCAGAGTCACGGGTTTCTAGAGGTGTGTGTGTGTGTGTGTAAGATCTGGACTGTGCAGTGGCCCTATGAGTGGCATTGGCTTGTGGGTCTGATACAGGCCTCAGGCATGGGGAGAGGCAAAGCTGGGGCTCTGCACCTGAGCCCAGTGCTCTGGATGACTAGGAGGAGGGAGGTGGAGAGAGAGAGGGAGGAAGAAGAGGCCTCCCCTGGCAGCTGGGCTGCTCCCAGGTGCTTGCCTGCCACACAGGCCATTGCACACAATGTGCTCCTGTTAGTCTTAAAGTCACAGCAGTGGTCACATGCAGGATGGCACAAGGTTTGGGTTTCCTGGATATCGGGGCAGGGTGCTACCTCTCACAGCAGCTGGTGATGTGGCCCAAACCACCATTTACAGGAGATGCTACTTAACCCCCATGAGTGGGATGAGGAGATGTGTGTGCCTCAGTTGTTTTGGCTCCATGGTGGCCAAGCTGGGACTTAGACTCTTTGCGAGGGGCCTGAGAAGTGAGTTCCTAGCATTGCTACCTTCTTGGCTGTCACTTGTGGAATAGGCTGGGTAAACCACGAGGTACCTGAGGGTCCCGAGTTCCTCCCTCCAGGGTCCTACTTGAAGGCTTATCCAGATCCTGAAAGCCATCCCTTGATGGGGAGGAGGAGAGTGACATCTCTAGGCAGGTAGAGACCCAACACCATCCTTGCCCCCTACACACCAGGTGTCCTGTTAGAGATGACAAGGTAACCAGGTCACGCCCTCACTGCCCTTCTCAGTTCTGGCACACAGCCCCTGCCCAGCTTCTTCAAGGAGCCCAGGACCAAAGAAATGTCAATGGGCAGTTCATTGGCACTCCCTAGAGGAACAGAACTGAGAAAATGAATATATATTGTACAGGGATTGGTTTATACAATATGGATGATGGCTGTGCAGGCCGGAGTGTCTAAAGACCCAGGAGCTGCTTTGTCCAGGAGGCTGCATGCCTCAGTTGTACTAATCTGGCTCTAAAGGCCCAGAGGTCACTGGAGAGCTTTTGGTCTTCAGTCCACACTGGATGGCTGAAGAAGCTGGAGCCTGATGTCTGTAGCAGGGTAGATGCAATGGTCAGCAAGCAGCAAGGGCAGCCGGGCAGAAAAGGCCACGTTTCCCCTCCTGGAACCTCTTTATATATAGGCTGCTACAAGAAGGGCTGGCCACTCTGAGGGGAAGGTGGTTCTCATAGTATTCTCTCAGTATTCTGGCAACTCTCTTGTAGGGAGAACAAGGTCACCCATAGCACGTTAATTGACTTATTAGACTCATGCATGGTTCTAGGTACAGAACCCCTGAAAGGGGATGTCATACATCCAGCTCAGGCTGGGTTTGAATTTTGCAGCTAGAAAATTGGCCTCATGGCCAATTTTGCTGGGAGCAAGACTGGTTCAAATGGCATGGTGGACTCGATTGTCTCCCAAGGGAGAGTGTCACTGAGCGAGTCAAAGGGAAAGCTTGGAAAGTCCACCACAGACTCCCTGGTTGCCAGGTGCCAGGGAAGGAGACCTGGAAGCCCCATGCCATTCCTCAGAACTGCAGGATCCTTGTCTGAGGCATTCCCCTCTGACCCAGACACCTCTGTAGGCAGCCTAGTGAAGAAGGGAAGGAGACAGTAAACACCTTGAGGCTCCTGGGGGGCGGATCACTGACGCAGGATGACCTGCTCCTCTGGTTTCTCCACAGTTCTGTACAGTAGTGCACTTAACACCTGGAGAAGTCAGAACCCTGAGTTACCAGTGTGGCATCTGACACTTGCACCATCACAAGACAAAGGCCCCCTTCTCAGAGGGTGTCCCCCTACCTGGTCCCCTGAGAGGCCTTGAGGGTCTGAATTTTGCTGAGAAGCCAAACCTGATGCCTGATCTACCCTGGATCTCTCTAGAAACAGCCACCCTTTCCCAGACAGCAGCTGGTTAAATGGAACCCAAGTGTGTGAGTTGCTCACTTGTCACTTCTGCCGTAGCCCCAGTTGGGACCTGGCTCCTAGGCTCAGCCAGTCTTCCAGCCGTGCCCACAGGAACCGATTTGCGAGGCACCTGCTCAGAACCACCTGTGGTAGCAAGTGGAGGGAGAGGTGATTGTGAACATCTGGTCTGGACATATGGCTAGAAGTCTCCTTAAAACAGAGGACCTTCTCACACCCAGGCAAGAATCCTTCTCTAATCCAGAATCATCATGGTTTGATCCAGGTGTCCCCCACAAACCAATGTGTTCTGATTGATAGATCCTCAGCTGATGGCAGTTTGGGTTTTACAACCTTGCTGGAGCTGTGTTGTTGGGGGCGGTCTTATGGGGATTATAAGCCAGCTTCCCCTTGCCAGTGTTTGGCACACCTTCCTGCTATGGTTTGCAGTGCTGTGGTGGAGGTGATGTCCACCCCTCTGCTCATGCCATCATCTTCCCTGCCATGATGGAGTCTCCTCTCGAGTCTGTAAGCCAAATAAACCCATTCCTCCACAAGCCGCTTTTTTTGGGTTCTTTCTGCGCAGCAACTAGGAAGCTGACCGTAACAAGAATGTCTGTGGGTGGATGAAGAAGTGGAAAGGTAATTGGGTAAGCACATGCTCTGCCGCTGGACAGGAATTTTCTGGCCTTAGATTTCAGAATGGCCCACTTTATCAGCATGGAAAGTTGTCCCACCCACACCCAGGTGGTGGCCTTGGCCTTGGCTAACCTAGAGGGTGTCCTCCTTATGGAGATTTCTTCCCATGCTCTGGCCAATGTCCTGAAACAGAAGCCTAGATGCACGTTTCCACATTGAGGGATCTAGCTGACCTGTCCACTCCCTCTGAGACCCATGACTTGCATCACCCAGGCTGGCAAAGGGTGCAGGTGGTCCAGGTGTGAGAGTTGACAGGTGATTGGAATCTGCTTTCTTCTGCTGGTTGGCCTTGGTGATTACTCACCCTCTCTGAATCCTTCTATGTCCACAAGATATAAAGAACACAGTAGGCATACATACAATAATGATGGCAAAACTGTCATTGCGTCCACCTCCAGTGAGCTGAGTCACTATTCTGTGGCACTCAGCAAGCCCTGTTTCCACAACATACAAAAGTTGTCTAAATCTTGGATCTCTAATGATACCAGCTCTGTGAGGGTGTGATCATTATCACAGATCTTACGTGCCTGGGGCTATGCCTTGCTTGTGTTGTTACTAAGAAGTCCTGTGTCAATGAGTGGAAAGGGGGGCTTATTACAAAGCCACCATCTTGGGAGTCACCTCTCACCCCTCCTAGCAAGACAGATCCCTTTGGGGTATGAGTTACCATGTTCTGGGCCAGCACAAAGGTCTCAGGAGCCTTTGAAGTCAGCTGTCTGCTCTATCCCCAGGTCCACCTGCAGGACCCTGTCACAGTTTTATGGGGGCTGCTGATGTACCTGTGTCTCTGTTGTGTGAGCCCCAAGTGGATCCACAAAAGCCACTAATTGGAACTTAGATCTGACGGCAATCAAAATGTGCCTACTGTTTGTATTTAGAGTGGTTACTTTTTGGTGCAGATTTCACTGACATATGGCACTCATAAGAAAGGTAGACAGGTAAACAAACTGCTTGATACACTGTCCCAGACTGAACACATCTGGGTCCCCAGCCTAGTTCAACAGATGAAGCATAACCAATCCTAAAAACCCCTCATAGCTCCCCATTGTGGCAAGGTACCAGCTTTGAATCTTGGTGTTTTTTTTAACTGTTTGTTGACAGTTTCCATAATAATTATTTTTTACATAGAGGAATGTGTTTTTCTTTCTTCAAAGGAAAAACACAAAAGACAGTTTCCTCTCTTGGAAATCAAGACAACATTCCTTTGACTCTGGAGGAAAATCAGCCTTTTTCCTCTTCAGACAGGAACTGCTCATGGATACTCCAATGGGCTTCTGCTTGCAGTATGACCCCTCTAATCACGTTGGGCTAACTCTCCTGCCAGGCAGCAGCTTGGGAATGAAAAGTCTTCCAGAAGCTGTGGAGAGGTGGCGTGCAAGAGCCCCTTCCATTTCCAACCAGCTCTGTCAACACCTACAAAGACCCAGGATACAGGACAGGGTAACTTGAACAGGTTTGGGGGCAAAGCCAGATGTGGCCAGGCTGGCAGCCTAGAAGAGAAGCAACCTTGCTTTATTGCTGTCTCCTCCTAGTCACTGCAATTCAGGGATGCGGACAGCTCTCCCAATGGCTGTGGTCTAAAAGTAGTTCATCCTGCGGGCATAGCTAAGGAACTTGGTCTTTCACTTGGTGCTAAGTGTTGCCCAATGGCTATGTATGCACAACTGTTAATCATCCGTCCATCCATCCATCCGCTTATCTGTCTACCTATTCATCCTTGTGTGTTGTCTACACTGGGCCAAGTTTGTGCAGTAAAAAGGTTGAGGTTCATGCTTCTCAGAGGAAAAAAAAGAGTGGGAGAGGGAGAAAAGGAGAGAGAAAGAGAGAAGAAATATGGAGATAATGGAAGGTGAGAAAAAGAGAGGGAAAGAGAAGCACAGGAAATGAGAGGGAAAAAGGAAAAAGCAGAGGAAGGAGGGAGATCCACGGGAGGGAGGAGATGAGAGGGTAGGAGGACCCAGGAAAGGTGTGGAGGCCCTGGTGGATGTACTGGGGAGCAGTCTCTGGGCTGAGCCAGGACTGGAGAATGCGTTGGGTTCATGAGGAAGGCCAACCCCATCTTTTCCCCAAAGCTGTAGCTCTCAAGAATTTCTGCCTGCCATGGGCGGTGGTGACCAGGCACCATGTTCCTTGAATTGTCACTCTCTCCTCCACCTTTGTGCCCACCCCTTCCCCAGACCCTTGCCTGTGAATTACAGAGTGCAAATCTACAGAAGAATCGGTCAATCTCTGGGCTTTCTGGGGTCCACTAGATCACATGCAAGCCTCCATCTCCTCTGGTTCCAGATGCCCCCCCCCCACTTTCTTCCAGTGCTCTGAGTGGTCTCACTCAGCTGATGGCTTCTTTAGCACTTGAGTACTTGTCAGTGGGTTGATGACCCTTCAAAGGTGCTGAGCTGCATGGTTTCCTCTTAGCAGGCAGCTCACAAAGAACACAGCAATGGACAGAGACGTGGAGGTCAGTGGGGGAGGGGTGTGGCATGGTTAAAGACAAATGGACAGCAAAAGCCCCTCCCCATCCAGGGCTGAGTTGCCTCTGCCCTATGAATCTCTTCCAGGTTCTCAGCTCTGGGGTGTCTACCTGGGCTCTCGCCTGGCTGTTTCATAGACTGAACCTCTCACGGCCTTGTCCATGGAGGGTCCTTGTGTGTGCCATCCTGTGGGTACTCACCATCCTGACCAGAAAAGCTGTGAAGGCCAACCCTGTGGGAACAAGTGTCCAAGAGGGCAGGAAGGTGGAAAGAATGTCCCCTACCTATGCCCAGTAGCGTGCTGAATGGGAGTGGAGATAGCTCATCTTCATTTCAGCTTTCAGTAAGGGAACCAGACTTGTCACCCCACAGGAACCCACCCCTTGGATGGGTACAGCACTCAGAGCCCACAGCAACAGAGAGCCTGGGTGTCTCAGGCCCCATTGAATGCACAGTTCTAGCCTGTGTGGCTCTGGCTGGCCTGGGTAGCTCAGAGCAGTGTTGACTCCACCTGAGTTTCCATTGCCACTTTTAATGCTCACCAATTCTAAACCAGCCTTCAGTGGGTTCTCTGGTCCTCTCTTCTTCTGCTGGACCCTTGCCCTATAGTCACATGAGCTGTTACCCTGGTGGGTAGCATCCTGCCCTAGGCGAAGGTCAGCAGAATGCCTCTGATCTCAGCTCACTGTGTCAGGCCTGGTGTGGAGGCTGAGCCCCTTGCCCCACCTCTCCAGACTTCCCACTGTCCTGATCCCAGGTTCTGGCTACAGTCATAGCAGCCTGTGTGAGTTTCCTCCAGACAGCATTGTCAACTGGCACCCCAGTGAGAACCCTATGCCAAGGGCCAGCCCTGGGTACTGACAAAGCAGAGAGCCCTGGGTGCTGTCCATGTGAACAGATGGGCACCGCTGAGGGCTTAGGGGAATGAGCCTTCTCAGAACCCCACAGAGACATTGTGACTGTACAGACCACACCGTTGGTGGTCAGAAGCAGCCTTAGCTTCTGGGTCACAAGGGCTCAGCAGGGGGTCTGTGCCCAACTTTGAGAGGCAGCAGTCTAAAGCAAGATTTGCTCCAGAGTAACCCTGACACCAGTCTGGACAGAAAAGCTCACTAATGAGCAGGCGCCTGGCATGTAGTGTTCCCTCCGTGATGTCACGGAGAGCCCCTAGGGCCCACATCCCCAAGCATTTGGCCCCAAGCCGCAGAGCTCTGTCTGATGAGCTGTGAGGCTGGAAGCTTGGCCTGGTGCAGGAAGAGCCTCTGCTGTTCCCATCCATCTGTCTGCTCGTCCATTCTTCTGTCTGTCCACTGAATGCTCGTGCAGCCCAGGATGAAGCTGGCTCTTGGGACTCCTCATTCTGCCTCCACTCATCTCCTCTGACTCTAGTGCTGGGAGCGAGGTCCTGTGCAGCTCTGAGCTGCCTTACTCTCCTGCCTTTTCCTTCTCCTGGGGCCCCTTTCCCGCTGGGACAACTCAGCCTCCTTAGGGTGACAGCCCATGACCACCCTCTTCTCTTTAATGAGCCATAGTCACAGGGCCACAAGCTTCCTGGCTCTGGCTTCTGACTTCTCTCTGCTACACTTAAGTCCTCAGGGACTCCCCATCCAAGTTAAGGTGGCTCCTGGTGACAGGTTGGGGTGTTCTGGTATCCCATCTGCCAGACAGGAAGGCAGCAGGGAGAAAGCTCCCCAGGGTCCCTGGTAAACATGCAGGTTTGGGTGTCCAGTAGAGCCTGGAGAGAGAACTCTGGAGCAAGGGACAAGGCAAGTCCCCACATGTCCATCTCTCAGGTCCCCTTATGTGTGCCACCCTCTGGCCTGATACACACCATGTACCATTTAGAGTGGGGGCATCTTGATCTGTGAGTCCAGTTGCTTCCCCGTCTTTCACTGGTCTGTGAAAAACACACGAATGTGACTTTGGTTATGTTGTTTTTATAAACCTCATGGCAGAAGAGACTTGGCAGAAATTCCAAAGCCATTTGATGTGACATGATGGTAAACTTTTAATTAAGGAATTAATAATATATTGGTTAATTATAGAGCAACTGTTAAACACGTATATAACTTGTATTTATATAAGTGTATAAGGGTATGAGGTGTAACAGTTTGCGGATGAGATGCAGAGTTGAGCTGTCTGTTAATGGACGCACATGTGTACTGCTGTGGTAATCCTGTCCTTATCTGGGCCTGGGCTTCCTCGTGCTGTGATGGGGATGGGAGTTCCTGGGAGACTTTGAAGCACATGTGCTGTAATTATCACTATTGTAATTTGTGTAATGCAACCTGGGAAACAGACACGAGGTCTGATTTCTGGCCTAGAACTTGGCCTTTACACTTTTGTACTATAGGATGAGAAACACTGCCTTTGGCCCCATCCCCACAGTTCAGTGTGAGTGTGCGCTTGCACCGGGACAGGGAGTCAGACCAAATGAGTCCTGTGATAGGAAGTGAGCATGATCTGTGCTTTTCAGGATATAAGACACTTCTGAAAGGAATCTCCGGGAAGTTCAACAGTGGAGAGCTCGTGGCCATCATGGGTCCTTCGGGGGCTGGGAAATCCACGCTCATGAACATTCTGGCTGGATACAGGTGAGCGAGCCTGTTGGGAGAGTCCTCACAGGTTGTGGTGTGGCAGTGGGAGGGGTGGGGTACCTCAGTGCAGCCTGGCTGGGAGGATCCTGCTGTCCATAGTGGTCCTGCCGAAGACTCTTCTTGCCCGGGCTGCAAGGATGCAGGGGTGCAGAGTGCATGTGAGGACACACAGCTTTGGAACCCAGGAAGGTGGCAGGGTCCAGGGAAGACAGTGGTACTGAGAGGCTGCACCTGCTGATGGTCACATGTTGGATGGAGGCCACAGGTGGTCAAGGTAGCATCCTGAATGAGCTCATCATCCCTGGACAGGAAGGTTGAGGTACGGGAGAGGAATGCAGGAAGACTGAGAGGAGGCCAGGAGGCAAAGACCTGAGAGAGCTCAGTTCCCAAGGTCATGTCAATGTCACTCATTTGTGATTGACCATGAAGCTGAATCATTAGAAGTGTTTTAGAGGGTCGTCCTAAAAGCCACTTCTCAGATCTGCTTAATAACCACAGCAAGTTGTAACAATAAGAAGACTCCAGGGCTCTGCTTTCTGCAGCTGTTTACCATAGTCAGCCATGATCCAAAAATATTAATATATATAATAATACAGTAAATCATAATATATAATGTATAATGCAAACAAACTCCAGACTCATGCACCACTTTTTGCATCAGGCTTTTCATGGGTGCTGGGGAATTAAACCTGCGATGGTAGGCCTTACAAGCTAGCACCTTTATTCTGAGTCATCTCCCTGTACAATTCGTAGTTTTCATCACACATCTTTTTGAGAAGTATAAGGAAATCTGGTGCCTCACTACTCTTTTCTACCCGGGACATGAAGTGTCCCCTTGCCAAGCATGCCCTCCCTGCCCCGTTACTCACTTCATAACCATCTGGCTGTTGTGAACGTGACAGAAGCAGCTGATGAGCAGAGAGGCTTTTTTGGGCTCAAAATGTCAGAGGGTACAGCCCATCCTGGCAGGGAAGACATGGTAGCCAGAAAAGACTTGGTTCATGGCAGTGGGCATGCGGGGTGCGGGGAGCTTACAGGGGCACTTCTTACATGGGACTGAAGGAATGGGCCTGAGGCAAGACCAGATTCTAACCTTCACAGGCTCATCCCTGACCTATGTCCACCAGCCAGGCCCCATAACCTCCCACAACAGCGCCACCAGCTGGAGAGCAAGTGTTAAACACATGAGCCGTTTCAGTTCCAAACCATAACAGCACATATCCCCTGGGAATATGAGGGACTACTGTATTGCTAGTAATGTCAATTACTAGAAAATATGGCGACTATCACCCTTCCTTCTAGCCTCTGAATTGCTTCTTAATAGCTGAAATTATGATTTGCAAAACTGTCCCTCACGACAGCTTCCTGCCTGTCACATTAATGACCAATGGTTAGAAGCAGGTCCTCAGCACCAGTGTCATGAGAGTAACTGGCAAGTGGAGTGTTTTCCTGGGAGGGGGCGATGCAGCTCCTGGAAGACCCAAAGTGTGCTTACGAAACCCAGAGCTGGATGTCCTGCCAGGCTGGCCATCCAAGGGGAAGCCAAAATCTGCCTATGGCCTGGCAAGACCCATGCAAGGTCCTCATTAGTTCCCACAGTTCTGTTCTCAGTGGCCTCAAGGAGACAGGGATTTGAAGATGGATCCTTGGGAGGAAGTAAGGTGGAGGCCTCTGGCAGCCAGCCCTCCTGGTGAGCAGAAGCACCTGAAAGGCAGTAGATGCCAGGCCCATGAGGCCTGTGTGTGAGAGGAACTCCCTCCCTCCCCATTAGTACCTGGGAGCCTCCCAGCCTCTCCACCCATGGTTGGAGGGAACTCTCCCCTTGGAGGAGAGACATGCACTGGGCTGAGCAACCCTACTGTTGCTCAGGAACCTGTGGAGTCTGGCAGCCCTACATGAAGCATCAGCTGGTGTTGGCTGGGTGACCAAAGAATGACCGAGAAGCCTGTCTCACAAAACTGCAAAGCCAGGGCTGTGCATCCCTGCCCCGTAGCTGAATCAAGGGCCATTCCCAGGTGTCTCTGGGCAGTAGGCTAAGAATAGCAACCATTTCTACTTGGTATAAACAGGCCATCCCAGAGAGGCCTGGTGCATGGCCACATGCTCCCAGCAGAGAACTATGCTGCTCTGGGTCTCTGGTCTCTCTCCCCCTCCTCTCTTGCCTCCATGGTGAATGGTTCCACTGGGAGGAGCCCAGGAGAAAGGGAGGCCTGTTCTCTTGTTGCCCCTCTCTGAGCACTCTGGGGTGGACGCAGAAGGAGCCCTACTGACTGCTACCTCTCTCCTTCGCTTTCCAGGGAGACGGGCATGAAAGGGGCAGTCCTTATCAACGGCATGCCCCGGGACCTGCGATGTTTCCGGAAAGTGTCCTGTTATATCATGCAAGACGACATGTTGCTGCCGCACCTCACCGTGCAGGAGGCCATGATGGTGAGCAGCCTTCCAGGTCACAGAGACACAGCACTGCTATCCCAGCTCATATCCAGGCCCTTCTACACGGAATATAAACCCCTAGCCGGGAATTTTCATGGGCCTTGTATAACAAAGTCATGATCAAGTTATGATTGTGGGTCACTGATGTGGTGATCATTTTCATGGCGATCATACTCTTATTTCCCCACCTGCCTCACCCTTCTGTCAGGTGAGGAAACAGTCCTCCATGGATTCGCACAGGCTAGGGCCAGGCTGCTGCCCATAGCTCTGCAGAGCACCTGCTATGCTGTCTCAGGGGAACAGGTGTGAGACGGAGCTATAAGAGTGACAGGACTGCAGATGCCAAGCGGAGACTCAGCTGCTGAACTCTGACCCCCAGAGGTCTCAAGTTCACTGCTGAGCTCCACCTCCTCATGCAGTTGTCTTAGCTCTGCAACCTCGGGTTCCTCATCTGCGAGACCAGGCAGGGTTGGCTGGAATAGGGGAGCACAGCAAGGCAGGGGTGGAACCCACACCTCAGGGCTCATCTGTGTAAGTTATCATTAAAGCTTTGTCACTGTTCTCTCTACTCCTAATGTGTCTTCTTTGAGTCCCCTGTGGAGAAGTCCAGAGGGAGTTCAAACTGCCTTCACCTCTCAGAGCGATGCAGGTATCCAGGTGGAACCAGTACCCTGGGTTTCCAGCCCGGCTATGTGGTTTGAACAGACCATGGCCCCACTAAGTACAGAGATTCTGCTGCCAAGGTCATGTTTATAAAAGGTCCTGCCCACAGAGACAGCCCACACTGACCCCCTTGAGTGTAGTAGAAGCCTTCAAAATCCTCTTCAAGGGAGATGAAAAGCCAGTGTCCAGTTCTGGTTGGTGACCTCTGCTTATCAAAATTCACTTTACACAAGGATGGCGCTGTTCTCTGGTGTCCCTTGTCACTGCATAGAGTCCCCAGGAAGCTTGTACCTCCCCAAAGGAGACATCATTAGCTGCTCTGCACTTTGGTTAGAAGACGAGATGTTCTCATTGGTGTACCCACCCGAAGAAGTCTTGTCCCACGTTCTTAACTTGGATTGGGCAAAGCTCTTTCCCTATGGTGACAGAGAATGACAGCCACATGGCATTTCATGTGATTCCACAGGATTCTCAGCTCATGAAAGAGACGTGAGTTAAGATTTCAGTTACACAATCTGCTCTCTAACTTGCTTTGTGGGGAAAAAGAAAAGGAGGGTTTGGCAGGGTTTCTCTTATTCTTCTTCCCTGGTACTGGGTGTTCTGTAGGTAAGGGGATACCTCTCCACCACCTAGCCTTCTTGAATAATGGGTGCAGAGAACCTACTCATTTACCTGGCTTCTGATGGTAGCTCTGGTAGGCACAGAGGGCTCAGGTAGAGCCACACCAAGACCAGGACAAGCTGCCTGCTGGGGAGGTGTCCCTTACCCAGTGATCGTGTGTGCATGCATGAAGAAGCCACAGGTTGTCATTGGCTCTCTCTTCAATCGCTCTCCACCTTATTGATTGAAATGGGGGAAGGGTCTCTCCCTTGAACCTGATTTAGCTAGTCTAGCTAGCTAACTTGTCTTGGATCCCCTGTTACTGTCTCCTGAGAGCTGGGATTACAGACAGGTCACCGCACCTGAATGGCATTTTGCTGGACACTAAGGTCTTCAAGCTTGTACAAGTGTGCTGCTGACTGAGCCATCTCCCCAAACCTGGGTATATGCTTTTTTGTTTTTGAGGTAGGGTCTCAATCTAGCCCAGGCTGTCCTGGAATTCACTCTGTAGTCTCAGACTGGCCCTAAACTCACTGTGATCCTTCTACCTCTGCCTCCCGAGTGCTGGGATTAAAGTCGAGCGCCATCACCCCTGGCCTGGTACTCCAGGCCATCAAGGTGGAGAAGTGACAGTATCACAAGGCAGGCGGCTGGCCCTGAAGAGGTGATATAGCCCCCTCCCTGTCCCACCAGAGGCCAAGGGCCTCTTCACTCCCCTCCCGTTTCCTGATCTTCTATTTGACTCCTTCAGCAGCTCTCTAGTTAATAAGGTGGATTGTACTCTTGCCATTGTGCTGTTAAGGAAACTGAGGTCCCAGTGAGCCCAAGGACACAGATAGTAGCAGAGCAAGGACCAAGACCCATGTGGGATTTGGTGATCCCTTCTTGGGGGTTTTATCAAACAGGGCTGGGGGCCTGTGCTATGCTGGTAAAACAAGATCTTAGTAAAAAAAGCAAAATAGGAAACCTCCCCATGAGGTACACTTGTCTGTTTCTATGTGTCAATCCTTCCTGGATGACAACCCCAAGCCAGCAATGGCTGCTCTCACATGATGGTGGTGGTCCTGAATACACGCCATGGTCCCCACCCAGACACCTTCAAGCCCTGCTGCCTGGCACTTCCTTGCCTCTGTGTTGCCTGCGTCTCCCTCCTGTCATGGGCTTAGCAGAAGATTCACCCAAGATACCAGAAGCATCACAAAGCCACACCACTCCCACGACCCTTTATCAGACGAAGGGAGATGGAAAGCCAAGAAACTCTTGGGGTCTCCTGAGGCCATCAGGGGGCAAAGCAAGCCTGTGGAGTCTGGGCTGTAGGGAGGGGGACTGAGAAGCTCACTTACCCCTCCAGCAGACACCTCACCATTGTCTTTGTTGCCTGTAGGTGTCTGCACACCTGAAGCTTCAGGAGAAGGATGAAGGCAGGAGGGAGATGGTAAGTGCACAGATTCTACCTCTGCCTCCTGAGTGCTAGGATTAAAGGCGTCACCACCACAGCCTGACCTGGCCCCTGTGGGGAGGGTGAAGTGGGACTGATTCCTCTCTTCTGGCTTTCAGCTGTTCAGTTTTCTCCCTTCTCTTTTGGTGTGTGTGAGGAAGAGATATTGCAGCACGTGCCAGAGTCCAGGAGAGATGGCTCTGGGGCCACTGTGTTGACTTTCAGATCCAGCAGTCAACAGCCTTGGCCTTCAGTGGCCAGAAAATGCTGATCTCAGGTTTAGACCAAAACCCACCACCTCCAGTGTATAATGCACTCCGGATTAAACTATTTCTCATGAAACTGACAATGACGATGGTTAGTCATTGGTTTAAAAATAACCACCCTCCACCCACACACACTCACATGGAAAAATTGGATTCTTACGTTATTAACCAGCCTTTTAAGAAGAAAATAAACAAGTTATCTGCAGATCTGAAACTTTGCCCCCCCCCCCCCGGCAGTTGTCCTGGCTCCTAGAGCCCAGGAAGTGGGGAGGGATACAGACTAGCAGACCCAGGGGAGCCCCGGGAGGCTCACTGAGAGAGTGACCAGTCCATTTTTATGTCCTGAGGGAAGCTCAGCTGTTTCCTCTTCATTCTCCTGCCTGCCGGCTCTGCTGGAATACTCGGGAGATGTATTTTGTGAAATCCTACTGCCACAGTGTGATCTTTGCTTGGTGACACTGTTCAAGGTAGCAGGGGCAGTGACAGGACCACGACACAGCTCATCATGGGTTGCGTGAGATGGGACAGTTAGGAGAACATGGCTATGCTGAGGAAACGTTCATTGCATTTTTGTTCCTGAGGCTTCCCCTGCTGCTCCTAGAATGGTCAAGACAGGGTGAATGAAGCCAGCCTGGCATGGAGAAGTGGTTCTGGGTAGCCTACAGGCTCCGTCCTCCCCTTCCAAAGCTTGGGATTCCCCATTGCTAACCCATTTCTGAGGTGGAAAGCAGCCCCCTCTTGCTATTGAAAATGTTCCCTGTGACTCTGTCTTGTGAGATTAAAGAGGATAAAATGGATCGGTTGCACCCAAAACAGAAAACGAGTGGCAGATGCAGGATGCATGTGTGCCTATCCCTTTACCGAGGCAGAAGGACCCTGCCTGCAATCTGATTGTGTAGGGTGAGCATTGAGAGCCTTTGTGGGCTCCCTGGTCTTTCCTGAACAGTGTGCCTTAGACATGAAGACACCACGTGCTACCATCCATGCCTCCCCTCTGCTGCACCTGAGGATGAAGGTGAGGTGAGGGCTGATCCACATAAAGATTTTGCCGAAACTCTAACCCAGTACCTGAGAATTGACTCTGATCCAATCTCAAGAGAAGATCAGGACTCAGGTGCACACACAGAGGGACCAGCACAAGGACCCAGAGAGGACATGCCATCTGAGGCCAAGGAGAGAAGGGCCAAGAGGGACCAGCACTGCCCACACCTTGATCCTGGACTTGCAGAGAACTCTGAGATGGTATTTCCACTGTGAGGCACTCTGTCTGGCACACTGTGTCCCAGCAGCCTGAGCTGACGCTAATCATGCAAATATGGAGATGACAAAAGAAAGCCCTGGCCAGTGGACGATGAAGCGAGGGAAGACAACGTGTGAGACTATAGCAGGCCAGGGGATCTGAAATGACCTATGCCAATGAGCAGGGGTCCCCCTCCCTTGTCTGAGGTCTGTTCTGGCACCTCTGTCCCCATGGTCCCTCTTCCATCAGAGAGGAGCGAAGCCACCTGCTTCAGGGGTAAGAACAAGACTTCCGGGAGCCAGAGGCACCAGTAGACAAAGATACTTCTTTCCTTTGGAGAGTAGAAATTGCTTCCTCTGATCTGCCAGGGGACTGTGGTACAAGAACCACCTTCCACACCTGGTACTGTCATCCTCCAGCCTCCCAAGCTCCATGAGGGTCCAAGGTACCATCTGGCCTCTGCTTCAGATGCCCCACAAGTGACCCACAGGCCCCTTCACGCAATTGCCACCAAGCAAAGTGACAAGCTGCATAGTGTCCATGGAGTTACTGATCCTGGGTGTGGAAGAGGCTGGGGCTCTCTAGACGGTGAGCAGCTGGGAAGAGAGTTTTGTCTCTTGGGTCCAAACCAATCAATCACCTAAGGTCAGTCTAGACTCCCACAGTGTGGGGCAAGCAGACCAGTGGGTGCTTTGCTCTGCAGAGAGAGCCCTACAAGGAAGCAGGGTTGAGCACTTGGGACCCCTTTGACCTTGAACTCCCAGGATTCCTCCTTCCCCCTCCAAGATTACTCTGCCTTTCCTGCCCCTCCACCCTCAAACTAAGCTCCCCTTTGTAACTTGGGAGGTGAAGCCAGGCCCCAACTTTACAGCACTGTCTGCTGCATGCCAGGTTTTCAAGTCTGAGCACCATGGAATGTAGAATGGAGGCCAGGCTGTCTCCTGGCAGCTGTGGCTCTGTGGTCAGCCTTCCCCAATGTAGCCGGGAGGAGCAGCCTTTCCTAGACTCCAGCTAGATGATTCCAGCAGTCCAGCGCAGTGAACTTGGCCAACTTTGCTCATGGTGCCACTGGGAGCCTGCAGAGTCCAGCTTCCTGCCTCTCATCTGATTAGCTGGTCAGGGCCTCAGGAAGGCCCGAGGACTCATCCTGTACCCTGCTGCTGGAGTGTATGATGGCATCTTTGGGGGGAAACCGGGGGCCTCCTGGGAGGCATTAGTTACACACGTGTATTACCTCCATCAGCCTGGCCCTCACAGAGCCAGACCCTGAGGCCTCTCCTTCAAGCATGGTCTCTGGGTTGAGCGTCACAGTGGTCAGTTTCTGCAGGACTGAGATGGTACGTTCCACAGGCGTCTCTTTCATGAGATCCATCTGCCTGACTCTCTTCTGGACTGAACATAGCTCCTACCTCCACCCCCAAAGAGCCCATGGCAGGATTGTCTCAAGGACAGAGCAGCCATTGGTTCTGTGCCCTGACTCATTTCCCACCAGCCTCTGTGGCACCTCAGTGGAAGCTCTTTATAGCCTGTGGAAGCACAATGGAATGGAATGTTCTAGCAGGTAGTGGAATGTGTTGTTCACAGCCAACTTTGTTTCCCAGAAAAGGTGCCTTGGCCCTGGGGAGCCCCATGCAGCCGCTTCCTCAGGAGGGAGGTCACCATAGGCTGATCTGGGACTGCTGAGACCAGTTCTGGACCACAAGGACCCAGGAGATTTAGGAAAACATATATAAATAAGCAAGCCAGTTGTTTATTATTTCTGACGACTTTTAAAACTAAAACAACCGGTGTGGAGTCTCTTCTGAGACAAGACTGGAGACAAGGGGCCAGGCCTGGTGGTGGTAGAATTGTAGGGCTTGAAGCCGAAGGATGGCTAACTGTGGCCTGTTTCCAGCTTCCCCTCCATGAGGGAAAGGGGGTGTACTTGTGTATGGAATGCCCCCAGTGTGAATCACCCCAGCCACCTGCAGGGTCAGCCAACTGCTCTGTAAGAGCCTGAAACCCTTGCTGGGAAACCGACAGACATTGTATGAAAAGCAATGAAGTACTAGAAAGTGTGGCCTGTCCACTGTCACCAGCCCTTTCTAGACAGCCACACTGAAGCTCTTCTGGATTGACATCCCTGTCAGAGGGAGACAATAGTTGGTGCTGGGTTGAGGGCATCAGTAAGGAGGGGCAGACCAGGATTTGAACCCAGGTCTCTGACCCAACACTACACCTTCTTTGGCCTGTCCAGCAGCAATGCCCCAATTGGTTCTACCACCAAAGCTACACTTTGTATTGACCACACATAAATAATTCAAAAGTTCAGAGTGGAAATTTTCTTCCTTGTGAGTTTCTCTACCTTCTGAGTGACCTCATCTCCCCAGAGAAGCCAAGGTCTTCTCACTAGGCCACTAGGGGCTGGCTGCTGGAGGGTTGTCCTGCCAGGGGTGGAGCTGAGGCTGGGTGAGTTCTGGAAGGCGCACCGAGTTGGCTGACCTCCTGGAGAGAGGACTGGCAGAGAGGTCATAACTGATCCAGCCTCCACCACCCCAGGGCCTGCTCCTGAGCTAACACCAGAGGAGACCCGGTGTGGTAGCAGAAGCTGGCCCCGTGCTGGCCTGTTCCTAAGCTAACACTGCTCCACCATCTCGAGCCAATCAGAGGGCTCTGTACACATTGGTCTGTTTCTGTCACTGCTCTAATCCCAGGGGAAGGGCCAGGCACTGGATGGCCCCTGGGTCAGTCACTCACTGCCCGTGCACAGCTCGAGAGTCTGTCTAGTATCATACCTCTGGAACCTGCAGGGTACGTTCACACACATCACAGGATGAGTACACAGTGTGGGTGGCAGCTGCCTGGGATTCACACTTGCTGTGCACTAAGAGTTCCGCCAGATATTTTACAGTCATTACTACATTTAATGGTCAGTGACCCTTTGCACTGGTCACAGACCGGATCATTCATCCACTTATGTGTCCATTAATCTGTCTTCTGATAAAATATTTATAAGATGCTTACTCTGTATTGGATGCTGGGCTAGGCTTAGAAGTGTAGGATGGTGCCAGGTCACCAGCCAGAGGCCAAGTGAGGATTCCACACTGCTTCTTGCCTCTGGGCATCAATGACACTAGCTCTAGTCAGGACTATGGCTTCAAGATAGCACCTGCCATTCACAGGGGGCAACACTGCTTTGCAGTGCCCTGTGTGTGAGCTGGCAAGGTGTGCGCAGCAGGCTTGGCTTCCTACAGGTCTCTGCGCATGTCCCCAGTCGTCATGAGGTCGGGAGATCACTTTCTAATGGGGACTCTGGTTCCATTGTCCATAGGTCAAGGAGATCCTGACAGCACTGGGTTTGCTGTCCTGTGCCAACACACGCACGGGGAGCCTGTCAGGAGGCCAGCGGAAGCGCCTGGCCATCGCTCTGGAGCTTGTCAACAACCCTCCTGTCATGTTCTTTGATGAGCCCACCAGGTAAACCAGAGCATCTGGGCTGGTGCCAGGAGAGGCAGGAAAGAGCCCCTCCCAGAGTCTGCTTCCAGGTTCTTAACAGAAGGCCCTGCCATCCCGATGTAGCCTCAAGGGGACTGTGAGGGACTGACCCATCTACTCCGGGATGGCAGGACAGAGGAACGGGCTTCTCTCACCCACCCACTAAGGGACATACACATGCTTAGACCGTGTGCTTCACACTGAATGGGGGAAACATCCCTTCATGGTGTCCATTTCTCCCCCAATACTAAGTGCCCCACTCATGGCCGCTGTGATCCTCTGAGAAAGAAACCTACTGTCTTGTGTTCTGGAAACACTCTGTGGTAGCACTTCCAGTTCAGAGAAGCCTATGTGAAAGAATCCCCCCTCGAGTGCTCACTGGATCTCTCTGCCCATGGGAGCCCTGACTTCTGCCTTGGAGATACCCAGTTACAGTTGGGGCCCATGGGAAGATACTAGTCTAGAATCAGTGAGTTCATCTTACCCTCCTCCTTAGAGTGTTGTGTTCAGGCACCCCCATGAGTGGGCTAGCACAGGGCCTACTCATGAATGACCTCAGCCAGGCTTTGGGGTCTCCTTACCATCCTTACCACGCTGTCAGCACAGCTTAAGAGCAGTTTTAGGGCACCTGTGGAGAGGGTCACATCTGCCTCAGCCCAGCCTAGCAACTGACCCACAGTGGGTGGTTCTTAAGCTAACCTCTATGAAAAGACAAGGCTACAAGAGCCTTTAAAATCACCTATTGGGCTGAGTATGGCTCCAGTTAAAGATGCTTGTCTGCAAAGCCTGCTGGTCCAGGTTTAACTTCTCAGCACCCATGTAAAGCCAGATGCACAAAGTAGCACATGCATCTGGAGTTCATTTGCAGCAGCAAGAGGCCCTGGCATGTCCATCCATGTTCTCTCTCTCTCCCCTCTCTCTCTTTTCTCTCTTTCTCCTCCTCCGTCTGCTCACAAATAATTTTTTTAATTACAAAAAAATTAAAAATTATAAAATTACCTCTTGTAAGTTCACTCTCTAGGGGAGAGTGAGTTCTAAGGACCATCCAGTGCTCACGCATTCCCCTGGCCCAAAACTGCACAGAAGAGGGATAGAAACAGGACAGGCCTAGTGGTGCTGAGGAAGGAGAGAAGAGAGGTCACCCAGGACTGAAACACACTGGCAGAGACCCCAGCAAGCCTCGGAATACTGCTCCCCATGAAAGGCACGGATGTATCCAGTAAAACCCCAGTGGGAGTGCAGCCCCAGCCCAGGCTGCTCTAAGACTGTCCTTTCTCACTGCTCTTCAAGTGGGGTTAGGAGTGGGGCATTTTTACTCATTGCTTGTTTGAGAGGCCTGGCAGCCTGCCCAGACCATTCTGACGTCCTCTGTCAAGGCCAAGATGCCCTCATCCCATCCCCAGTCCTTTAGGGACTTTCTGGAGTAACATGAGGCACACCCAGCCCTCTGAGGCTCCAACACTGAGCAGAGCCTGACCTTGAAGGGCACAGATGCAGTTTCTGCATCATGTCCTCCCTTAGCAGGGACCTCCCTGTCCTTCGGGACCCATAGCATCTCACGGTTCTCTTGCCTTGCAGCGGCCTGGACAGCGCCTCCTGCTTCCAGGTGGTGTCCCTGATGAAAGGCCTGGCCCAGGGTGGCAGGTCCATCGTTTGCACCATCCACCAGCCCAGCGCCAAGCTCTTTGAGCTCTTTGACCAGGTATGTGGGTCCTGCTCCCACCTCGACCCTTGACCTGGAGCCCCCAGACTCCCCACGCTAGGCTCCCCACCTCAGACTCCCTGATAGACCAGGTCAGCCTGGGAAAAACCACACCCTGGATCCTCCTGCTTTTTATTAATTCTCAATGGGCTGACTGACTGGTTGGCTGTCTGATCGAATGGCTAACTCATTGCCTGGCTGGCTGAATGAATCAATGGCTGACTGACTGGGTAGCTGGCTGGCTAACTGACTGATTTACTGAGGGCTTGTCTGGGAACCTCTGTTGTTTACCCAGGAAGGCTGGGCTGATGCCTTTTCTCTCTTCTTTTCTACCAGCTTTACGTCCTAAGTCAAGGACAGTGTGTGTACCGGGGGAAGGTCTCAAATCTCGTGCCATATTTGAGAGATTTGGGCCTGAACTGCCCCACATACCACAATCCTGCAGACTTCGGTAAGTAGAGCCTTGGCCAGCTGGAAGGAAAACAGTCTTTACCGGTCTTGTGTGTCCACTTTGATCTGAAGCCCAAATTAGGAATCACTGGGAAATCCCACAAATGGCTCAGGTCTATCTTCTGGTAGAATTTATAGAGAACTGGAAGAAGTCCCTCTCTTCCAGGAGGATGTGTATGATGGCCAGGCTCTACCCTGTCTCCTAAGGCCTTGCCCTCTATGTCTGAGCCCTCCCCTCTATGAGGACATCAATCCCTGTACTTAGGGCCTGCCCTACATCCAAGGTCTGTGACTAATTCCTTGCCAAGATCCTCCTTCCCCAAGGTCATACAGAGGTTCCAGGTGGACATCTCTCCTCCTTGGCTCCAGCTTTTCTCCCATAGATTTATTTATTTAAAACATTTGGCCACACAGCACTAGAGACTCCGTGTCATTTCCCAAGTTGTGTTCATGGTGGGTGTTGGTGGTGTGGGCACTGATCCTGGGGAACCCTTCTCACAAGAAGCAGGCGAGGGTGAGGAAGAACGCTACTTAGCAGGCAGACTTGGGCATATTTTAAAGCCACGGGAAATAATCTGGTCCGTGGCTGGCTTACTCCTTCTTCACAAGGGAGAAGGAGAAAGAGGAAAGAACAGGAACTTCGGAGTAGGGAAGGGAAGATGGAATACAGAAGGAAGGGGCCAGGCAAGAGGGAGGATGAGGGTGAGGAAGATGCCTCCAAATGGGGGTTTCTCTGAATAGTCCCTGGAGGGCAGGCGAGAGGCTTTGGTGCTTGAGGATGGGATGAGATACCGAGGAGCTTGAAGGTACTATGTAGCATGCTAGGAACTTGCTGGGAACTGTGGGTGATGCTTTTCTGGTGACCCTCATGTCTCCTGGTGGGTGGCTTGATGTATCAGTGCTTGGTAGCCAGGTGCCGGCTCAAGAAAGCAGGTGGGGGGTGGAGAGATGGCTCAGCGGTTAAGGCACTTGCCTCCAGTGCCTAAGGCCCCGGGTTCAATTCCCCAGGACCCACATAAGCCAGATCCACAAGGTGGTGGCCCTGGTGCTCGTGTTCTCTCTTTCTCTCTCTCTCTCTCTTTTTCTCTCTCTCTCTGCTTGAAAATGAATAAATAAAATATTCTTAAAAAAAAAAGCAGGTGGCTGGTCTTGCCATGGGGAGGGGGACAGGGAGGAGGGTCATTGGACATCAGCAGGATGGTATTGGATAAGGGCCAGGGCCATGGAGGAAGGAACAGGCAGCTGGGGTGGAGGACACTGAAGTCTCTGAACATCCAGGAGCTGTTGTCAGCACAGAACAGGACCAGCGGGCAGAGGCAGCAATGGCAGGGCAGAGAGGACCTGGACCTAGAAAGTCTGGAGCTGGAGACAGAGAGAAGGGGGGGGAGGTGGTGATGGGGGCTCAGGAGGAACACTCAGCGTAAGGGAAGATGCCGGGGAAGGAGCTGCTCCCTGGGCTGTGAGGCGTGTGGGTGGTGGTCCCCTGCCTCAGTCCTCAGGGCAGTAGGCCTATGTGATGGGGGCACTCTTCCTTCATGGAGCACTCATCACCCCCTCCCCACGCATACACTTAGCTCTTTAAAGAAGATCCTGTTCCCTTCTGCTTGTGCCCAGGCCCTAGTCTGGGCCAGCCCGAAGCAAGCATTCAAGGACACTGGGTGGTCATGCGACAGACATTTGAGCTCATTGCTTCTTGGGCTAGCTGACAGCACCATGCACAATGACACTTCCAGTCTCCTGACACCATGAATGACTGGCTAGGGACTGAGAGAGAACACCGGTCAATTAATGACTCTGTAACCGCCATTGAAGTCCTCAGGTGGCCCTGTGGCTCGTTAAGACATTCCCACTGCAATAATGATTGCCGTTGCAAAGTGACAGATGCCCATGGGCACCATGGATCCCCTTTCCAGGAGTCCGCTCTGACCCCACCTCTGTGTCCCCTGCAGTCATGGAGGTGGCATCTGGCGAGTACGGTGACCAGAACAGCCGCCTGGTGAGAGCGGTACGGGAAGGCATGTGTGACTCTGACTACAAGAGAGACCTGGGGGGTGACGCCGAGGTGAACCCCTTCCTCTGGCACCGGCCCACTGAGGAGGTAAAGAGGGTGAGTGTTTCTGGGGGACAGCACGAAATGATGCGGTGGGCGTGCGGCTCACCCGACCCTTCTCCACGTGTCCTCAGGACTCTGCCTCCATGGAGGGCTGCCATAGCTTCTCGGCCAGCTGCCTCACCCAGTTCTGCATCCTCTTCAAAAGGACCTTCCTCAGCATCATGCGGGACTCGGTAAGGGCACCTAGCTGTTCTCCTGGGTCCATTCCTCACCACCTGCTCCAGAGCAGATGTCAGAGTTGCTTTCTCTCAGTCGCGGCACTGTGATGCTGCTGTAACAAAGGTCCCCAAGATGTCAGTGTCCTCAGCAGTCATTGTGCGTCTTGCTGGTGGTGTGCACATGAAGGTGTGGGGTTTGGCTCCATCTAAGGTTTCTGGTTAGGGTGGTCACTTACGCCCACATTCCATTAGCCAAACGCATCCAAGTGACCAAGGCAAGACAAGGGGAGAACATTCCTCCTCCAGAAGAAAACTGCAAGGCAGAGGGAGTGGGGGTTGGGTGATCTAAACGGAGGGAGACAGTGAATGAAGGAGGTTTAGTAACACCCACGGGATCAGAGGACACTTGGCTGCCTGCTTGAGAGAAGCTGAGTATACAGCGTGGCCCCAGGGACCCAACTTGGAAGACACATAACTCACAATAAGGGCTTCTGCTTATAACAGTCTTTGGTCTGCAGTGGGAGGTCTCCCGAAGAGCCTGGGCCCCACCATCACTTTCTCTTCTCGAGAGGGAGACCTGCTTGTTTGCCAGACTTGACGAGAATGTACCAAAACGTAGTCATTCCATTTTAGCAGCAGCACAAAGCTTGCTGGGAGGTGTGTGTGTGTGTGTGTGTGTGTGTGTGTGTGTGTGTGTGTGTGTGTTTCTCTGGAGGAAATGGAAGTGGGCCATGAGGTGTGCTGTTCCAGTCATCAGGGTCTGATGCCTCCAGAGGCTTTGGCCTTCTCTCCTGGGTAAGAGCTGTGACTGCCCTCAGGTCCTGACCCACCTCCGGATCACCTCACACATCGGGATTGGCCTCCTCATTGGCCTGCTGTACCTGGGCATCGGTAATGAAGCCAAGAAGGTCTTGAGCAACTCCGGCTTCCTCTTCTTCTCCATGTTGTTCCTCATGTTCGCTGCCCTCATGCCCACCGTTCTGACCTGTGAGTGTCACCTCAGACCACCCCTGAGGCCACACCTTGACCAGACACGGCTATTCCAAATACTTCATGTTTTGAGTTTTCAAATTCTCTCTGTTGGGTGAGAAAATAATGTGCTTAGTCAAAATGACTAGACCACTAATGGAAACCAGCTAAGCAAGGTGGAAGGTGATGGGAGGGAAATTTCCCAGTTTGCTAATCAGGAGACCCCTGAGCACTGTGGCCTATGCATAGTTCAGCTATTTGGATAGGCTGGGTTGGCCAGCTAACTTTGGCTACTATGGGCTCTGGAGGTGCAAAGTAGCAGATGTGCAGACACCCAGATGTGTAGATATCCAGTATGCACACCTCCCCTGCAAGTCTCCCTGAGCTGCCATAAGTTTCTGAATAGACCCATGGGAAGGGTTTGTGGTGGGAGAGAGCTGGCTGGCCCAGTAAGGCCAGGGCTGATCATGAGTGCTCCCACCAGCCACAGGGAGGGTGCTCCATGTTCTCATGGGCACTCCTCAGTTATAGACGCAGCTGGTGATTTTTCTAGATTATTGAAGCACTTTATCTTTTTTGCTCTAACTCTGAGTACTGGAGTTTGCAGGGAGGTCACACTGTGGCATAGGTCAGAACCACTTTCTGTCATTGGTTTGAGTATCTGACTCACCGGTGGTGCACATCTGACCCCTGTCTTCTACTTTCTAGTTCCCCTGGAGATGGGCGTCTTTCTCCGGGAACACCTGAATTACTGGTACAGCCTGAAGGCCTACTACCTGGCCAAGACCATGGCCGATGTCCCCTTTCAGGTATGTGTTGTGGGTGACTTTGAAGAGGGGGCAGGAATTGGCATGCTACAGGACTGGGTGGCAGACATGGGTTCCTCTAGGGGTCTACCAAGGAACGAAGCAGCCACCTGTGCTGATCCAAGGATTTCAGCAGCAGCATGGGGAGAGGCAGGCTCTGGGGACCGAGAGGGTAGTAAAGGGTGAGTGCCCACTGCTGGCCCTGCAGAACTGGAGACATGGACGTGTGCACTGTGCTTGCAGATCATGTTCCCCGTGGCCTACTGCAGCATCGTCTACTGGATGACATCACAGCCGTCAGATGCCGTGCGCTTTGTCTTGTTCGCCGCACTGGGCACCATGACCTCCCTCGTGGCTCAATCCTTGGGCCTGCTGATCGGAGCTGCCTCCACGTCCCTGCAGGTACCAGCTGGGGAAGTGCTGAGCTCTGGGATCCCCTTCACCATCCTGGTCTGCTTAAACACTCGGTGATAGCCCCATTTTTGTTTGTTTTGTTTTCTTGGTTTTTGCTTGTGATGTGTGTGCATTGGGGGGCACACATGTGCAGGTGCACATGAAGAGGTCACCTTACTTAGTTGAATCCAGAGCTCCCTGATTCCAGCTAGCCAGTTTTCCCCAGGGATCCCTTGTCTCTGAGGACTCCTGAGTGCTAGGATTACAGATGTGCTGCCATGTACACTCGGGATTTATGTGGGTGCTGGGGGTCTAAACTCAGGTCCTCGTGCTTTCATGGCAAATTCTGTTTCCACTGTGCTATCTTCCCAGCTTCTCCCTTCCTTAATTCTGTCCTCAGCGTCCAGGTGTCCCCAAGAGGTTGTTCTTGTGGGAAGGAGTGGCATTGTCCTGGGTGGGCAGGTTTGGCACTGTTACACTGGAGAGTACACAGTAACTGTCCTTACAGCCTGCACGTGGCCTGATGAGACACTCTGCTGCCTTCTCAGCCAGCTCATTTAGTAAGAAGCGTATCCCTGGGGTCAGGGCTGTTCTCGGCCATTTTCTAGGTGGGGAAGCTAAAGACTAAGAGGAAAGGTGATTTACTGAGATCACACAGTGGGCTTAGAGGCCAAGTTCTGAACACCTGTTTAGTATTGCCTATGTAAGGTCATTCAGCCACCTCCTGGATGCCCAGCGGTGGCTAACCGCTCCCCACCTCCCCCTGAGCCTCACTACCAGCCCTTCTCTCTCTTTGAGAAGTCAGCTTGCACCCTGTCCCCAGCTTCCAAAGCCACAGACTCTCCATTGTCATCACCTCTGTGGCTCCAGGACACTTGGACAGACCTTGTCCTTATGAACCAAAGCCAAACTTGCAGTGATGCACCTAAGGCCCTGGAGATCCCTCACCACATGCCCCAAGCTCCTGGGTGCCACAGGCTCCCTAGCTCATCTCTAGAGTCCCCAACAACAGTTGCTCTGAACAGGCAGCAGGACCTGGAGTCCTCATTTGTGGGGGGTTAGCCATGGTATCTGCCTAGGTCATGGTCAAGAAGGTATAAGTCTGGGGCTGGGCCAACCACCCCATAGCCAGGCATGAGGAATAGCATCTGTCACCCCTCCTCCATATTCCTGTCCACTTGTCCCTTAGTCCCCCCACTCTGCTATGTTAGCAAGTGACTCCTGAGTGGGGCCTCTGTGACCCCATGAAGCAATAAGACTGCTTGTTGGAGCCTTTCCTCTGAGCCCATTGCGCTATTCTCTTAGCACAGGCTTGGTTCCTCCTAGAACTGGGCTGACTTTCCGGGTTCCTTATGGTGACCATGTCCTGCCCCCTTCCCAACAGGCTCCCCACTCCCACACTCCTTCCCTGTACCTCCCTCACGGCTAAAGCTTGTGGGTTCACCTGTTTACTAGTGTAGAAACTGGCCCACCCCAGCCACCTAGAGGGCTCCTTCCCCTGGCATCCACCTCCCTGAGGACACTCATTCTTGTAGGGCAGAGTGCCTACCCACTGCACCCTGCCCCGCTGGACTCCATAAATCAGCTGTTTTCATAGCTGGTTTCTTCCCCCAGTGACCCCTCACCTCTCGGGCTCAGACCCATCCCAGGTCCCTCCCTCCATAGTTGTTGGGCCCCACAGAGTTGGGGGGGCTAGATTCCTTCTATGCTATTACTACTACTAACACACACACAGAGTGTTCTCAGTGGATTGTTGTATGTAAATCAATACCCACTTGTTTGTGTCAAATTTCCCTGAGCCCACTTGCCCAGTGAGGATAAGAGCCCAACACTGGCCACATGCCAGGCTCTGTCTGTAGCACCCAGGGGCACCCCTGGGGAGAGGCAGAAGGACCCTGGAGGAGGGAGTCTAGTGGATCCCCAGGAGACCCTGCAGCCTGGCTCTGGGACTGTGGTGTCACAACAGGTCAGAGTTTGATGGCAGTATCCTCATGGGACCTCAGAGAGGTGGCCATGCCTGATTGTCAGTTCCTGGGACAGCTGCACACTGTCGCTAGCCCTTCTCTGACACCTTTCCCAGAGGGCACCAGCCTCTGCTGCAGTGGGTACTGGCCCTGTTGTTACCCACTTCCTCAGCTGGGGCCCATGTGCTTCTTGACGGGAGACCAGCCTTCTGGCCCTGCCACCATCTCAGCCACCATCCCAATCCTGACCAGCTCAAGGAGACTATGGCCCTTTGGGAGATTCTTTCTTTCCAGCTGATGGGGATTGTCCTCAGGGCCACCTGAGTGGGGAGTTGGGTGGGTTCTCTCCTGACCCTGCAGTGAGCTCTGTTTGTGCTCCTGCCTTGTCCCCAGGTGGCGACGTTTGTGGGTCCTGTGACAGCCATCCCTGTGCTGCTCTTCTCAGGATTCTTCGTCAGCTTTGACACCATCCCAGCCTACCTTCAGTGGATGTCCTACATCTCCTATGTCAGGTGCCTGGGAGCTCAGGAACAGAGGGGTGATGGAGGGAGGGAGGGAGGGATTGTTCCCTTTCGCAGCTTCCCACTGAGTTTGTATCACTGCCCACCGCCCGCGGAGGCAATGATCACACACACACACTGCTTATGGGTGGAAGAACGCTGCATCATTTATTGCCAAAATGCAACAGAATATATAGAGCTCCTTGGCTCAGGGAGCTGTTCACGTGGCAGATACATGATCAGTCTACGATAGGAACCTGTGCACGCGGCGAGCATGATGTGCAATAGCCAATCAGGACTGCCTCCTGAAACTTGTTTACAAGCCAAGCCCATAAGCTGCCAGGTGCCATCCTAAGCCTAAACCAGGGTGTGCCTCAGTGGGCCCCCCGGAGGCCTCTGTCCCCTACAGTCTGGGTCCCAACACCAAGAGTATCAATACCTTCATGTTTTCCTTAGTTCTGTATGCCCCACCTTGCCAGAGGGCACACACACACACATAGGCACACACATACATACATGCACGCACATACACGCCAAGGACTAAATAAATCCTATCGACTCATACCCTGAAGACACCATGGCACATCCTCATAGTCTGGGTTTTTCCGAGAGCTGCTTGGGTAAAGTATTTCCATATGTTTTGTGAAAAGTGCTATCAGATCCTAGTTTTAAACCCTAATGAAATATCCAAGGGAAAACACACCATCTCTGGAACATTCCAGCATCCTCAAAGAAAAGCACTTCAGTGCCTTGAGCCCTGGGCTGTCAGGAGTCCTCCCTGTGCTGAGTGGCTCTGGGCAGGCTGACCCTTCCCTGGGCAGTGCTCATATTTATGCCCCTCCCTACACACACCCTCATCTCAGCTGCAGCCCCCTCCCTGAGACACAAAGATCCAGGCTGGGAACAAGTGTGGCTTTTCTAGAATGTCAGTTCAGACCGTGGTGTATTGTTCAGGAAAACAAGATGGACACAAAGCCCTTGTACAGAGTTTCAACAACCCATGAGCTTGCCAATACCAGGAAAGCAGAGACCAGCGTCTTTCTTCTGAAAATTGGTTCTTTTGTTCTGACACGACAAGGCGGACCAGAAAGGTTTCATTTAAATGCTCCCATGTCCTTGCCAGAAGATCCATCCCTCTGTGAGATCTAACAGTGAAAAAGTGTGCAGGGTCGAAAAGAATCCAACTATCTTTCAATTTATTCTGTCCCTGAATGAGTATCTGCTGTTTGTTCCATTGGGTTTTCATTGGTGGCCTTGAAGGAAACAACGTAGGAACCAAGGTAGTGAGGTTGTTAAGTGTCTTAGGAATATGGCAAAAAACCAGGAAGCATTGTGGGAAGGGTGGAGACCACTGAGAGTGGGTGGAAGGTGAGCAGGGTGACCTCCAGTAATAAATGACCTTCACACCTGGCTCTCTTCCCTAGGTATGGCTTCGAGGGTGTCATCCTCTCCATCTATGGCTTGGATCGGGAGGATCTACATTGTGACATTGACGAGACGTGCCACTTCCAGAAGTCGGAGGCCATCCTGAGGGAGCTGGACGTGGAAAATGCCAAGTTGTACTTGGACTTCATTGTCCTGGGGATCTTCTTTATCTCTCTGCGCCTCATTGCCTATTTTGTCCTGAGGTACAAAATTCGGGCCGAGAGGTAAAACGGCAGAGGCCAGCAAGAAGGCAAAATAGACATTGTGGTGGCAATGCACCCAGTGATAAAGAGACTCTCCTGGCCCATCCTGGAGGCCACGTCCGTCGGTGGCCAGCAGTGTTCAGCTTCTCTGTCCGGCTGGGTTGGAACTTCTCTCCATCCCCTTTTCTAGCTTTAACTAGGAAGATGTAGGAAGGTTGGTTTTTATACACAGAATTGAACCCACAACTGAGGCAGAATGTCTGTCATGCTGTGACCCAGCTGGGGACAAGAGACTTCCTCCGTAAAATTTCTCCTGGAGTCCAGATCACGTTGGTCCTGGATGGAGAATGATAACAACTTCTCGGTCCCCGTGGGGAGGTCGCCGTCTTGAGGAACGAAAGTCCTTGTGTTGAGACACGTTTTACGACTATTTCATCTTTTTGAAGTTTGTCCCATTTCCGAGCCAAAGTCGATAAATTTCATTCATGTTGAGAAACTGTACCTTTTTGGTACCTGTTGAAGACTTATTCAGGGTAAATGACACACTTTGCTTAGAAATAGGAGTTCAAACCTAGTCTCAGAGCTGGGCTCACAGACAGAAAGGTTAAATATAAGTCCTGGGTGAGGGAGACCTGGATGCCAGCCTCAGAGGGCAGCAGAAACTGCTAAGAGTGGTGTGGTGGTCCTTTGGGGAAATCGGCCAGCCCTCTCCAGATCTTTTTTTTTTCCATGAGCTTCTTATATGGAGTAAAGTAGATGGTTTCTTCTGAACTTTCTAGCTACCTTCATTCTGTCCGAGAAATATGCAGAAGATAACCCTGTTGATTTGTTCAGGACCATTTGCCCTTCCTCGTGTGTCGTGTTAACTACCTCCACTAAGCCTGGGAAGCTGGCCTGGGACACTTCGGCTGGCCCTTGAGCTTTGGGACAGTGTCCAGAGAAGAGCTGGGTAGGAGGGGAGGCTCCAGTGGGCATCGTCCTTAAGGAAATACAACCGCTTTCTCCTTGCAGACCCCCATCATCCCAGAATCGGGGTCTCCTGTGAAAGTGAACCCCTTTGAACCCCAGTTTCCTCGTCTCTAACTAATTGCACTGCATCATGTTCAAGGTCATTTTCAGCTCTGACAGGTTCAGAGTTTCCCCGTTGTGGCCTTGAGTCTTTGTATTTTCTACGTGTAGAGAGTGATCAGGGTCTGGGTTTGCTTTTTGAAAATATTTAGTCTTTTTATTTTTTTTCACTCCTAGATCTTTATTTCTAGAAAACAATGGAAACGCACATTAAAACATAACTTTAAGTTTGCTTGTTCTGTACAAACATGACATTGCCTTCTAGACTCAGCTTTGAACCAGGGACACAGTTAGCCTTCATATTAAAAAAAAAAGTCTTCATCTAATTCAACATATGTGTAAGGCATGATGCCCAGAGAGGGCCTGCTTAGTGACAGCAGTGAGGCATACACTTGGAAAGAGAGGAACCTTGATGAGTATATCTCAAAATTATACCAGGTGAGGTCAGTCCAAAGGAGCCAGGTCCCTCCTGTTCCCTCTCATGGTTTAGTGCACTGGGCCATGGTCCTAACAAGGACAGATCTGCCAGGACCTGCCAGGGATGGCACTGTGGAGGACTTACCTGTCCACTGCAGAGCTCAGGCTATAGGGCTATGCCTCAGATTCGGGGAGAAGCAGGGAGACTCCTCCAAGCACTAAATCAGGAAGAACACCTCAGCCTTCAGAGACAGGAGCTCTCTCCTCGGGAGCTGTAGACTCCATGTTCCCATTCCCACTGTGAACAGGTTATCACAAATGATTGGGGTCCGTACAAGGGGCAGAGCTCCGGCTCGAGATGTGTGGGGTGGCAGCCTGTGGGAAGGGGAGGTAATACTGTGGCTAAAGAAGGCTGAAGAGAACAGGCTAAGGGTTAAAGGTCACCCCACAGGACAGTGTTGCTCACTCACTCCAGCTAGCTTGAGGAAGGCTGAGAGGTACCTGCCCTCATCCTGTACCCACAGGTGCCCTGGTACATAGCTCTGCTTGTCACTTTGGGTAGCGAAGATTTCCAGATTGTTCTCTCTGCTTTGTGGCTTGGGATGGCATCCAGCAGCTTGCTGTTTGTCTCAGCTGTGGTGAAAAGCTACCTGGAAATGTGCACTTTTCCCTACGCTGAGGCCAAGATTAAACCCAGCTGACCCTTCCAGTGGAGTTCTTTTCGGGAATTTCTCTAGTGACTCAAACACTCCTTTCAGTGGGTGGAGTTTTCTCATTGGAAGGAAGGATTGGAGCTGGGATAATGGCTACACAGCCTCCCAGGCAAAGTCCAGAAATACCATTTGTCAGATGAGAGGGAGGTACATGGCCTGCAGGCTCCTGCTCAGCACGGCCAGGTGCATAAGCATGGCTCACTTTCCACTGCCCTTCCTCCTCTGTCCCCACTCCGAGCTTTCCCACCTCCCCTTCCACTCTCACAGGTCAACCAGAGTCTCTGTCCAGCAGGAGGGGGGTGCCAGTAAACACTGGATCCAGAAGGTGCTGGAATCTGCCTTCCTCACCTTGGGAAGGGGTGTCAGGACCAGGATATGGAGCTTATAGCTTCAGGTAAAAAGTCACTTTTCTCAGCCTGAGATCAGGGACAGACAATATCCGTGTGGCCAAAACCACCTCTGGGTGTCTGTGAGAAGAGAGAGACCTGAGATTGAGGCTCTGGGCATCTTTGTCCCAGGGCATTCCAGGTGCTGTGCTAGGCACTCTGGGCTCTCTTCGTCCATGTGCTCATCAAACTGACCACCCCAAAGCCCGGTGCTGTCCCAGGCTCTGGTGCAGCCAGGGAGCAATGGGGGCCTGTCGCTGAGTGCATCTGCTTCTCTGCATCTGTTCCACTCTGAGGCTGGGCGACATACTGAGGGACCCAGGGCTGGGAAAGAACAGTGTTGATTAAAACCCAGGTTGGATCTCAAAGCCCCTGCTTTTTGGCTTTGGGAGCTGTTGTTAAGGCTTGAGCACACTGGGCAAGTGCAGAGTAAGACCAATCATCCTGCCACCAGGCTTAGATGAGAGGCTGGTCCATTCTTTGCTTCTCCCTTGTCTCTTATATCCCTTACGTGATGGCCGTCACCAGGGGAGAGGGGTCACCTACCCTTATAGGTCTGAGCTTCTGGGGTAACACTTGTGAGCCAGCCAGATGGAGGGCACTGGTGAACTGTGTGCACACATGTGTCTCTGTACATGTGCACGCACACACATGTGCACACCTGCTCCGGGCGCGTGTCTGACAGCGTTATCTGTGGCATTCCCTTCAAATCAGCCTCCAAATCCTTCCTTATCGCCTTTCACTTCAAGAGGAAAGAAAACACTCCCTCATCTCATGCCTGTGGTGCTGGTGGTGAGAAGTCTGATGGAAAGAAACCCTTCAAGACTTTTGTCAAACGCCAGCTAAATTTAGAATGTGACAGAAAGCCAAACAGAACCCAGCCGGGCAGAGAGGGAGGTGCAAAATGTGTGAATAGAAAGTTAGACACTTTTAAGAAATAAAGACTGCTAATAAAATATTTTATATAAAATTTTTACATGCATTCAATGTCAACTGTCCCAAGTGATTTGTTTGCATTTTGCTGAGTCAGATGGATGTTTCTGCTGTATCAGGGGAAGAGGGGTGAGGGGTTCTGATTTGTTAGTGGTCTGCTCTGCTGTGCTGCCAACCAGCTCTCCCCAGCGCTTGAAGGTTTGACATGGGATCGGCTTTAGCTGCAGGTTGCCCTGTTCCTCCAGACGTCTCACCCACCTCAAGTAGTGCCACATGAGACTCAGAGCAATTTGAGTGTGCAGGCTGCCGTCACACAGCTCCAGGGGCACCGCCAGGGCAGCCCTACCCCTCGTCTCAGCCTTGGCAGTGATCACACCCCAGGCTCTGGGACAGCTCCAACAGAGGGCACCCTGCTCACGGCTCTACAGGACATGGGTTTCTAGAGCTCAGTCTCTGGCGAGCAGCTGGGCAGACAGCCTGATGCCAATGTGAGAGGGGCCTACACAGAGGGTGTCAGGTTCTGCTTTAGCTCCCAGGTCCCACAGTTGGCCAGGGGACAGCTGGAATGATCAAAGGGCAGCGGTGGCTCAGGCTGGGTTTTTGAATTGTACCTGGTCCCATCTCTGGGACATAGAGCAGGGAACCAGCCAATGCAAGTGGCAGGCGGCATGTGCCAAGGGCCCCTGCAGTCTCCGATGACATGGAGGGAAGGGTGGCAGGAGGGCAGGATGAGCCATGGTCCGGGACATGGACATGCTCTTGTACTCGCTCGCTTCTCTCCTTTCTCCCTGCCTTGCTGGGTCCTCCTCATCATACAGTGGTGACCCTTCTGGTCTGTCATTAGGGAGGCTCCTCTACATTGACCCCTCTGCAGAGACTATGTTGGGGTTACTATTATTTGAGAACCTCTCTGGATCCAGAAGCAGAGAAGAAATAGGGGTACTGTACCCCACTACAGTCTATAAGCTCAGATTAGCCTTTTATCTAAGTGGGATACATCTAAGATCCTCATGGGACACAGAAATCTATGAATTCTGCAGGTCCCCAGGTCCCCTATGGCAAAGTTGACTAGATAAATTAGTCACAAAAAGAAATAGTAGCAAATGGTAGCTCCATGGAATGTCTTGACAATATGCTGTAAGAAAGGTTAGGGAAGGCTCTCTTTCTCTCACAAAATATTTTTAATATTTCCTGACCACGTGTGACCATGGATAACAAGCCATGGCCAGTGAGACCTTGGATAAGAGAGGACCAAGTTACCTAAGGCTCTATGAGGAGATGCCACACACGTGCCTACTGCACGGTGAGCCTGAGTTTCCTGATGACCATCCCGTGTCCTTCCCCTTCTGGTTTCCATCTGGAATAGGGCTTGGCTTTAGCTCAGCTTTCTGTGGTCTGCGAATGTCAACCTGGACCCTTCCTCTAGCAGACATGCTCAGTAGCTCCCCAGGGTGCCCTTGGCCAGCCAGGAAGCCTGCTGCAGGTGAAGCTTGCGTGAATGATTCTGGAAGCATAAACTGGAGTCACTGATGCCTCTCTGTCCTCAGAAGCAACCCTGCCAAGAGAACATGGGCTATCCCATCCTGGCAGGGGGAAGGATTGTCATCAGTGGGCATAGCCTTTGGCTCCTCGGCTCTGATGACCACTGTGAGTGAGAGTGAGGTAAAAAAGTGCCCTCACTCATCACAAACAACAGTGGGGCCATGCAAAGCCCATTCCCTGCTCCTTGAGGGTTATGGTGTCACGAGTCTGAGCTGCTCTTTGGAGCTCTTCCATGGCTGAGGGTTGAGCTTGCCCAAGCTACTTTCTTTTCTAAGAGCCCATGGTCACCACCTCTGGCTCTCAGGTCCACATTGAGGACACATGCATGGGTGCAGGGCTTTTCTGCCTTGAGATCTTGGGCAAAGTGTGACCCCAGGTGTGTACAGAACAGTAAAGTTCAGCAAGGTCCTCACAGCTGTGGTCTCTCACCACGACTGGCCACATCTGTGAGTCTGAAAAGTGGACAAACGGAATAATCACCTGTCTCCTGAGCCTTTATCTTGGTGTGGCTTAAACTGTGATGGTTACTTGTGTGGGAACCTGTAAGCCTGTGTGTTCCCTCCCTCTCAACCATGGGAGGAGGAGGGCCAGAGTTTCTGTGCCTGGCTAGCATTGTAGCAGAACCTCCCTGGTGGCCTGATGGCCCTCACTGTGACAGCCAGCATGGCTCTCAGTGTCAGAGGCAGCGTCAACTCCAAGCCTTCCTAGCAGAGCCCAGCCTGTACATCAGACTTCGCCCACAGAACTGTCTCATCTCTGGGCATCACCAACACTCCTCCCCTCTTAGGGAATTCAAGTGCACCATCTTCTGCTGGGTTTGGGATGCATCTGACCTTAAAATGTCCAAAAGTCATAGAGTGTGGGGGGTTAGGGGAGCATAGAGTCAGTTGAGGGGTGTGTGTTCTCTCTGGAGACCTCAGGGTGTCCTGTGAACCAATGGCACCATGTCTTGTCTTTCCTGAAAAGCTTTTAGTGACCGATTTGTTTTTTTACTTTTTATTTATTTTTTTATTGTCCATAATGAGTTACATTATTTATTGGGCAAACAATGAGTTGTTATCCCCAATTCCCCAATGCTCCCCTCCCCATCCCCAATCAGCTGGATATTCTCCTCCGTGGGTCGTCTGGATCAGTCCTTGGGGCAGGGGACCGTGGATAGCCTAGGAATCAGCCCGGTTCAGCCTTGGTGTTTTGCACACTTGTCCATTGTGTGCCCTGGGGTGGGGGCGGTTTCTTTTCCGTGACCTTTAGAACAAGGATTCCCTGAGCTTGATTCACAAGAACCTCACTGTTGAGTATCTATCTGATTTTGTTTAAAAGGTAGTAAACCATTCTTTCACCCACATTGCTTATAACATAAACCATTTTTATAGTCCTGGGATCCCTCCTCAAGATGGGGAGGGATCAGTGTTTCACTATAACATGATGTGCTTAGAATGTATGAGAGGTTTCTAATCCCTGTGCCCCTGGGGACAGATGGGTGCTGCTCCTGACCCTAGAGGAGTCTGTTGTGAGGAGTCCCTGGTGAATTGTCCCATCTTAGTTGTTACACTTGGGTGGATGAGGAGGTATGTAGGTTTCCAATTTTTTTGACTCCTCCCAAAGCAAAACTCAATGCGAGTAACTTTGCAGCCAGCATCTGAGCATGCAGCTGGTGTCCAGCTAATTTCTAGCTCTGTTTTTCTTATGCTGTACAGATTACATGGATTTAGCCTTATTCACTTAAGAAACAACATTACTGCATGCCATGGGAGGTTTGTACTGTGGAACACGACAGACACCTACATAGACATCTACAGACATCTATTCAAAACTCCATTGGCTGGGCTGGATGTTGCCCAGTGGTCAGAGGAGCTGTCCATCACCATGTCCAAGACCCTGCTTTGGATTTCTAACCTTGCATAAACGAGGCACAGTGGTACACACCTGTTAGCCCAATAGGTGGAGACAGGAAGATCAGAAGTTCAAAGTCATCCTCAGCTATAGTTTGAGGCCTGAGATGCAAATCAATCAATCAAACAGTAGCACTTTGGAGCTCCTGTTTCTTTAGCTGCCCTCATGACCCTGGACCAGTGACCCTGAGCAGAACAGGAGCTTTCTGACTCTACCCAACAGCCCCTGGGCCTGCCCTCTACATGTCACTAACTCGCTCCTTCCATCTGTACCTGCACTTTATTTTTACAAACTTGACCTTTGTTTCTGAAATGAGCTGTCACTTGAGAAAATGTGACGGAACTCAAATAAAGCATCGTTATTTTCAGTTTTTCTATCTCTCCCTCCTTTCTGCTTTCAACTAACTACCCCAGCTCTCAGGCCTAGAGAGGCACCCTAGGGTAGTTTCTCCCCATGGGTCCATCCCCTCTTTAGGTGTTACAGTAGAATCACACTGAGGAGCTGGGAAGAAAGCTGAGTGAGGGGGGATGTCCCCAGCCTCTCTTAGACACTGTCGCAAGGTAGCAGACAGCCAAGTGTCTTTCCTGGCATCATCTGATTCCTCATCAGCTCAACCTCACAGGAAGGAAAACTGAGGTTCAGAGAGTTCAGACAGCCCACCTGAAGGAGTGGAGCTGGTCAGAAGTGAAGGAGAACCCAGCCCCCAACAGTCCCAGGATGGGGGGGTGACAGTTCCCTCCAAGATGTCATCCTCATTTTCCTGAGAAGTCCTTTAGGAATGGACAGCTCTGGGAGAGTCCATTGTCTAAGCATGTGTGAGGAGCGAGGTGCAGGCAGGCAGGGTGCACCCTATACCTCAGGAGACTCTAGGTTGTCCCACCTGCACAGGCTGTCCCGCCTCTCACCTCTGGCTCTAGTGACCCTCAGAACGGCAGTGGGGCACTGCACCCATCTTCCTGGAGATCATTCAAGAAGCTGGGTTATTTGGATCAAGGAGTCCATTGGCTTTGGCCTCCATGGCCAAAGAAGTCCTACCAGCAAGAGTGGGTGCAGCCTCGCCTAAGGTCAACCCTCACAGTATAGTTATTCGTTGCTGTGGCCTGACAGGAAGAGCTTACTGAAGGGAAGGCGTTCTTCTGGCTTACAGTTTGAGGGGCTGAGGTCCATCATGGCAGGGAAGGCACGTCACAGAGCAGGAAGCTGGCTGATCACATTGTATCCAGAGTCAAGAAGAGAAAGCAAACAGGAATTAAGGCTAGGCTATGAACCCTCAAGTCCAGCCCCCAGTGACCCACTTCCTCCAGCAAGGCTCCACCTCCTACAGGTTCCACAACCTTCCCAAAGAGCGCCACCAGCTGGAGACCAAGTCTTCAAACACATGAGCCTATGAGAGACATTTCCCACTCAAAGCACAGCACTCATTGACATCCACCAAGAAGAACTCACCTCAGTCTATTGAGAGATGGAGTCAGGACAGAGAAGGCCATGGCAGAGCCCTGCTCTGGTAGGATCTTCCCAAGTCCCTCCCCCAGTTTCCTTCCTTTTCCTGGGTGGCCCTGGGCCAGCAGTGAAGTTTAGCACTGGCCTGTGCCACACACCCAGTGCAGACCCCGAAGGGCCACAAGTGAGCTACAGCCTGGCCATGTGTTGCCTCTGGGACCTTGTTTCCTCTTTCTTAATTTCCTCCTTGGTGTGACAGCCTGCTGCAGACTTGAGGGCAGGTGTCCAACAAAGAGAACAGGGTCTCTCCACAACTTCTCTAGGTCGCTGAGGGCCAGGGTGGGTAAGAGCCCCAGAGCAACAAAGGAATGCATGTGGCTGTCCAGGGGCGCCTTCTAGTGGACATCAGAGCTGCAAGCCGTGGGACTAGAGGAGGTCAGAGCACCAAGAAGCAGGTTAGGGTTAGGGACACTGTTAGGCAGGCTGGCCTGTGGGATGTGAAAGCAACAACATTTGGAGTTTGGGTGTCCTTAAGGTGGGAGCAAGAAGCCAGCCTAGGGTCCATCGGTGAGGAGCTGCAGTTGTCACTTATGACCAGCAGAGGGCAGTGTTGGCCATTTTGTGGTCTGGACAGTGGGGTGGGCTCAAGACTTCCTTTATCCTGGCCAGGTCCACTGTTTGCAGGAACTCTTAAGTGAGAATATCTAATTCTCCCCTCCCCCGGTGCTGTGAGCTGTCTTCAGGGTCATGAGTACACTACACTCCCACATCAAGCATCCCAGGTTGCCATGATCTTAGAGGCAGAGAGAGATGAGTGGGAAGTGGAAGCAGAGGTCAAGGGTTCCAGTCCTCCTGCACCCAGTCCTGAGGCAGCCCCACAAACAAGGGTGCTCTGGTCACATAGACTGCAGCCCTTGGACTTGACTGAGAACCAAGAAATGACTAGATTTGCTTTGCTTTGTGTGTATGCGTAGTGTGTGTGTAATTCACTATGTAGTCTCAGGCTGGTCTCCTGAGTGCTGGGATTAAAGGCATGAGCCACCACAATGTAGATTTTAATGTGTGTGTGTGTGTGTGTGTGTGTGTGTTGCGCCCGACTGTGGGTTCACGTCCCTTCAGGTGCACCTCACCTATATGCGCATGCGTGTGGAGCCAAAAGGCAACATCAGACATCATTCCTCAGAAACACTGTACACCTTTATTTCCTTTCCTTTCTGCTTTCTTTTTTGTTGTATTTTGAGACAGCGTCTCTCATTGGCCTGGAGCTCACCAATTAGGCTAGACTGACAGGCCAGTGAGCACCAGGGATCCGCCTGTCTCTGCCTCTCCAGAGCTGGGATTACAGGTATGTGCCGCCATGCCTGAATTTTTTAAAATATGGGTTCCTAGGATCAAGCTCAAGTCTCCCCAGTCCTAGAGTTGATTTTCTTCCAAGAGTGTCAGCCAGGAAGTATAGTGATGCTGAAAAATAGACTTAAAACTTAGAGTTTGCAATCAGAAAATTCATATCCAGCACAGACACAATGGCTCCTTTGGGATTCGGCTTGCATTTTATTCATGTATGTAAAAGTGAGACTTCACATTCCTGAGAGAATCCAGAATGTGCACATGTGTGCCCACACACAACCATACACCCACGTGCACACACACACACACAAATTAAAATCTACATTGTGATGGCTCATGCCTTTAATCCCAGTACTCAGGAGACCAGCCTGAGACTACATAGTGAATTCCTGGTCAGCTTGGGCTGGAGTGAGACCCTACCTCAAATAAACAACAACAACAAAACCCCCACATTGTTGCTTCTCTTGATAGAGTCTTGGGCAACCTTTTGCATTTTCTGACTCGTGTCCCTGGCACCAGCTCCCAGCAGCCCCCTTTTCTCCTGCTGGAACTGACAGGGCCTGAGGAAAGAGCCCTGGCACTCCTGTCCTGCCCTGGTCGGCTAGAGCTCCTGACCACAGCCCAGGTACCCCATGTCTCTGGTCGTCTTGGCACAGCCTTGGGAGGGCACATTAGCGCCACTGTTTGCTGGCCCAGGTGGTTTATCCAGCATCTCCAGGCTCAGGTAAGTCCTGTCCTCTTGGAAGTCCTGGCCTCTCACAGTCCCACGCTATCTGCTACATAGACAGAGGTACAGGGTCCACATGGGTGGTCTCCAGCTGTCTAGATGAATAAACCCCAACACAGAAACTTTAAACCACCAGGGCTCTGGAATGTTTTGAAACGGCCAGAGCAGTTGGCTGGACATGGCCACGACTCAGGCTATTAGTGAAGTCACAGGACTGGAGGGTGTCTCAGTCCATCTTCACTGTTACAGAAAAATACCCTCGACCGGGTGCTTCATAAACAGCAGGAAATTGTCAGTTAAATTATTCATCAGTTCTGGGGGCCAGAAGTCCAAGATCAAGACACCAGCAAACCCTCTGTCTGCTGAGGGCTGCCTTCTGTCCCGACATGACACCTGGTGCAGGTGTTTACAAGGGCAGAGACACTGTGCCCTAACCACGCCCCAGCCCCACCTGGGACCCCGCAGTCCTGGGTGTGGTGACTCACTCTGGATTTTGGACCAGAAACTCCTTGATCAGGGAGCAAACAGTGGGAGGCTTCCTAGCCCTGCAGGACCTCAGAGTTGGGGCCAAGTGCCCACCTCACCGGCCCCCACCTGGGGACAATTCTGAGTCAGGAGTATTTGGTATCTGACCCTGACCTTGCGGTCACCCAAGTGCCTATGGAAGTGCCCTCAAAGGCCTTCATGTAGAGGCACTGATTAGACAATACCTCAGTGGGGAGGGAGGGCAGCCCCCAGTGTGTCCGTGGTCTGGGCCATCATGTAACCAGGTGGACCTTACCACAGTGTTCACGAGGGGTGATGGCTGCCAAGATGCCACCTGGGCCTCAGGCTCCATACAAGGGAAAGGGCTGCAGGAGTTTCGTGTTTCTGAGTGTCGCCAGCAGTGCCAGCCTTGGGTGTTTTCCTTAAAAGGTTTGTGGCCAAGCACGACCTCAGCACCCCATCCTTGCTGGGAGCAGGCTCCCTAAGCTAGAAGAGAAAGCAAAGTCTTGGCCATCCTGAAACCCTGGCCTGAAAGCCCCTGAGCAAAAACTCCAGGGCTGCAGGTCATCCATCACTGGCCTCAGCTGTTCCCTTTATTCGGGGTGCAAAGGACAGGAGGAGGGCACAGGAAGGGACTGTCATGAGGTCCACTGTCTATCCTCCATGGCCACGAGTCAAACAACACATAAAGCCAGGCCCTGAGTGTCCAACTCTGGGCTCCATCCAGATGGAGGGTGGAAGGCACTAGGAGGAGGATCCGGAGAAAGGACCTGGAGGACATGTCAGTGACCGCCTGTCCCAGAGCGAGGGTGTGGGGAAGAGAGGCAGCTGGGGAATGTCACCTCAATGGGCCCCTGGGTGGCACGCATCAGAGTGTGTGTTTTCTGTTGGAGGGTTGAGGCTGGGCGCTGATAAAGAGAGCAGATTGTTGAGCTCACAGTTGGGGAGGTCCAAGAGCATGGGACGGCCATCTGCTGACTCTGGTGGAGCCATGTGGCAAATGGCACCACCATGTGAAAAGCCCAGCAAGATCACTTGGTGAGGAGACAGGAGCTGGAGGGTGCAGGGCTGAGAATCACTCTGATGTATGGGCAGTCTGGGAGCACTCCTCAGGACCAGGGTCAATCAGTCCCCTCTGAGACAGAGGCCCTCAGTGAGTTACCTCTCAGGATGCCAGGTCTCCTAAAGGCCCCACCACCTCTCAGCATCACCACCCTGGAGGACACTCTTGCAAAATGTGAGCCCCTGGGGATGCACTCAGCCATGACACCTGAAGGGGGGGTGTCACTCTTCCAACTCTACCTCACAGGACAAGTCAGGTAGCTCTTTCCTCCTGAAGGGAGGAGGTCTTGGTACTCGAGAACATTTGGAGGCTCAGGAATCTCAGAAAGAGAGAAGATTCCCGAGGCCCTCACCTGCCCAAGTTATGTAAACAGTAACAATTACTGGGAGAGAGGAGACTTCGGATGAGGCACTTGCAGGTTGTGCAAAGACCTCCGGGGACGCAGCTTTTGTGAATCCTCACCTATGCTGTTTGAGCCAGGTGTCCCCGTAAACTTGTGTTCTGAACCCTTGATCCCCAGCTGATGGCAGTTTGGGAGGTGTGTTGTTGGGGGTGGACTTAAAAGTGTCATGGCCAGCTTCCCCTGTCAGTGTTTGGCACACCTTCCTGCCACTGTTTGCCACCTGCTGTGGTGGAGGTGATGTCCACCCTCTGCTCATGCCATCATTTTCCCTGCCATCATGGAGGTCCCCCTCGAGTGTGTAAGCCAAAATAGACCCTTTCCTCCACAAGCTGCTTTTGATCGTGCTGGGGTGTGCTTTTGAGTCACCATGTTGCTGTAAGTAACCCTGTGGTGGTTTGAATGTACAATGTCCCCCAGCCTTGCTGGGGGATGTCACTGGGGGTGGGTAACTCAGACTACTTCCTTCCTGCTCAGGTGGAGATGTGATGCCCAGCCTCTGCTCGGGCCATGCTTTTCCTGCCATGATGAAACGTACCCCAAAAACTGTCAGCCACAGTAAACACTGTCCATAATGCTGCTGTTTTGGTGGGGTGTTTTGTCTCAGCAATGGAAGAGTGATTTCTACAAGCACCCACTAGCTACGAGCCCGAGGTTGTCCTCTGACCTCCACCCATCCTCACGTGTACATGAACACACACACAAAAGCAAAGAAGGCCACCCTGAGTGTCACAGGTGCTAACTTGACCAGCCAATAAGGACAAGCAGCGCTGGCTTGGAAGACACTTTTCTCGGCTTGGCTCTGGCCACAAGAAAGGATGATGGATTTTTGAAACTTGCAAAATGTGTGAAATGACGTTTTCTCATCTCACAGAGGAAGCACCTTACCTGCTCTGTCATGTGAGCACCTGGTCCGAGTGGCACTCAGGCCGTAACTTGGGATTGTTCCCTGGGGGTCTGGGACACCCTGTCCTGGGAGCCATGTGACCCTCCACCCTTCCCAGCCCTCAGAGTGATGCGACAGAAACACAAGAGCAGAGGTCTCCACAGGACAGCTCATGCTGGGTGTGGGATCTTTATTCTTTGGGACGGTGGGCCTACATCAGCTTTCAGGAGCAGGAGAGAGGAGAGCAGACACGAGTGCTGCCCTCAGCCACTGTCACTGTAGGTGTCCAGATTCCAGGCAGCTTCAAAAGGTGCATTCTGGGAAGGAAGCAGGAGGGGGGAGTGAGCAGTGTCATTCCTACCCAAGGGTGCCAGGCTTCCCAATGTCAGGGCAAGCTCCAAGGTCAGCATTTGGCTGCTTTCTGCCTCAAGTCCCGGGGAAGCGCTGAGTGCCCACACCCTGGAGGACAACTCTACACCCCACGTGGAGAAGCTCACGAGGTAACTAGAGTCCAGTGGTTTGGGCAGATGTGAGATGAGCCTTGGGTGTTGTCCCTGGAGGGACGCTGAAGGTGTGTGGCCAGCTAGTGAGGGGACAATGGCCTTCCTTCCTGGCTCACTGAAGGAGGAAGGCCCGCATGGGGCAGGCCTCTGTCCATGGACACAGCTGGCTTGGACACAGCATGCCAGTCCCGGAAGGTGCCTTCCACAGACACAAGCTCTTAGAAGGTGAGCTCGCTCTTGGACAGCAGGCTATGGTGGCATGGGGCCCTGGGTGGAGACAAGATGGCAAAGCCACCTATGTCTCCAGCCACCTGCTGTTCACACAGCTACTGTGCTCCACCCAGGAAGGGGTGCTCACCCTGTACCCCTGCTCCACCCAAGGAGATGCAAGGGAGGATGAAGGGGTGTGGGAAGGCCACCTGGCTACCATCTTTTGTGAGTCTGTCCCAGATGACAAGAGACTCTGGCTCATCTGCGTTCTCACAGCTACGGGATGGGATTTCATTTCGCTCTCTGGGATAGCTCCACACTCCCTCTCTCCATGTGGTACCTAGCTCAGAACAGCTTTCTAGGACCATTATATTTATAGTTGCAAAAAGGGATGGAGGGGGCTAGCCACTGGCCACGAGCTGCCCTGGACATGAGGTCCCTGGTGTGAAGTGTCCCCTGCAGGGCTTCCAGCAAGGAACCTTGGCATTGCTGGGTGTCCTACTGGGACCTAAACTTCAAGTATCCACACACACCCCGCCCCGCCGGCCCAGGAAGGGCGGGCTCTCTGGGGTGCCCCTGGTCTCACCTGTCTCCTGAAGAGGCTTGAAGCACCAGGGAACCTGGGGGATGCTGGAATCAAAGCAGCACCCCCGGTTGTTGCATTCCTCCTTGCTGACCTGGGGGTAGCCGCAGTCCACCCTGTCCTTAGCCGGGACCACACATTGGCTCGGGGCTGTCCAAATGTCCAAATGAAAGCAGGTCAACTATCAGAGCCTCAGCTTGGGGCTATGTTGCATGCTTGCACCCCTCCATCCCTGCTCCTCAGCTCCAAGATGGTGACACTCTTGCTCCTTGAAGGACATGCGTACCATGAGGATTTTAAAGACAAGTGATTTACTGTGGACTGAAATTCCCTGAAAAAGACATCCTGCAGACTGACTGACTGATGGGAGCTTCGTGACTGGAGAGCGGGGATGTTGCAGATCGAGAACCAAGATTATGACAGACTGTCTTTAGTCCCCGGATGGTCATTTATCACCCACCTCTACACCTGGCCTAATATCCTCTTGGCTATCAGGTGAAACCTGTGGAATACACGAACTCTCTTCACCAACCCCAAGGCTGGGAGTGCCATCAGATAGCGTTTGAGGCTGTGGCAGAGATGCCCCCACTTGGCTCTAACCGGCCTGCCAGGTGTTTCCTCCCCTATACGTGGTAAATGAATTGATTTATGACTTTGGTTCTGTGCCTGTGAAGTTCACGTGGCAGCTTCAAATGAACCACGAATCTGTGCTCCCTGACCGTGGTCACTCTTATTTCAGAAGACCGCCCCCCTTTATTTTGATTTGGTTTTTATGAGACAGGATCTCTCGTAGCTGAGGCTGGCCTGGAACTCTCTGTGAATGCTTCTCCCTCTGGTGAGAGCTGAGTTCTGGATGGGCAAAGATGCCCATCCCTGGGAACCTGGCACCTCTCAGTTGGCTCTTCTAGCCTGGTCAGGAAGTAAAAAACGGGCCTGGGTGCCCTCCAGCTGGCAGTACCCTTGGGACCGGGGGTCCCCAGAACCTGAAAGAAGGCTCCCCTTCCTTGTCTACAAGAACACTCACACTCCTTCCCCTGAATACTTTAAATGGAAAGGTCCAGAGAGACCCACATGCTAGAGAAAACAAAGATGGTGCTATTTTAACATCTCTTCTGGGGCTCCCACCCACGCGGCCCTGTCCTATGACAGAGCATCCTTGGTCTCCAGTGTTCCTGTCATGCGGGCTCCTATGTATACAACGAAGCCCACATCCCGTGGTGCATGCTGGCAGACTAGAACCTGTGAGTGTGGAGAGTTGGAATGCACCCATCATGAGGGAAGCAAAGGATCTCCCTTGAGGACAATAGAAAAGCCCACGCAGACTTCTACTTTGAGCTCACTGCTGTGGGTCCACAGTGTCTTCTTCAGGTGCCCCAAACCTTGAGATTGGAACCCCAAGGAATCTTTGAAAAGTTTGGCTCTTATGCAACTGATCACCTGGGGCAGCAGGATTTTGTAAGCCTCCCCCCAGCTCCAGGGACTCTCCCACTGCCCTGCCCTGCTCAGGGGTGACCAGGCCACATCCTAATGCTTTCAAGCTTGGCCACCTCCCACCTGGCTCTCCAAGTCAGTGGTCAAGCGGAATCTTGGTTTGCGTGGAACTGTTCTGAAACTATTCCTTTTCTTACCTGTCTCCTTTTTTTCTGGAAATATGCCAGAAGGATG